>QJPP01001411.1:0-212778 GCA_003996215.1 Jaltomata sinuosa
TTGAGATTGATATGATTAGTTGAGTTCGATTCATGTCTC
Organism: Jaltomata sinuosa; assembly: GCA_003996215.1. Lineage (NCBI taxonomy): Eukaryota > Viridiplantae > Streptophyta > Magnoliopsida > Solanales > Solanaceae > Jaltomata > Jaltomata sinuosa. The sequence goes on from QJPP01001411.1 coordinate 40, forward strand.
TGAGCATGCCTATCATTACTCTTTCTCTCTTCTTCTTACACTTGAGGTTACCGGTATACCGTCCATTTTGTAAACTTATTTTGTATACACTGTTGTTGCAAGGACCCCAGGTGCGTTATTTCTTACTTTCACTTGTGCCTATGGTGTGTATATTCTTCTTACTAGCCTCATATATGGTTCTGTTGATTTCCCTCTGGGCTAGTTCCTGTGTATCTTTCATTGATTTCTGTGACTACTTGCTTCTATTCTGTCTATTACTACGCTTTTATCTTATATGTGCCCAGTCGGCCTATGATACCTACTGGGTACCTTATGCTTCGCATTTGGTGCTCACCCTACCCCCTGCATCTTTGGGTGCAGATCCTAGCGTGGGCCATCGTCGTTAGATCGCTGTGATTCGTGCTTGGAGATCTGTTGGGGACTACTTCAGACTGAGGGTGAGTTCTTGGCGATCGGAGCTTAGCTTTAGTTTATCTTTTGCTTCATGTACTCTATTACCATTCAGAGACATCTGTATATATTGTTTTGGATTATTTGCACTCTGTGTATGTAGTTTGGGCTCTATACTATGATACCAGGTCTTGGGGTTTGGTTTAGTTTCCGCATATGTATATATATTTATAGTCCTTTTATCTGTTCTCTTCGTCTTGTTCTCTTATTTGTTAGATAGTAGCCCATTACTAACTGTTCTGGGCTACGGGGATTGGTTCACCTACCGGGGGTTGTAGGTGCCATCATGACCGAGAAATTGGGTCGTGACAAAATATGAACACAACAAATAAAATATAGATAGAATCAAAGGATTATTAAGTAAAGAAAGAAACTAGATTAGGGAGAATAGAAATTAGAAGAAAGAAAGGTTAATCTAACAATTACATACACATATAATTACAAGATTAAATCATGGGAGAAGAAAATGAACTCGTACAAGGAATTCTTACCAAAAATTCAAGAAGGGTTCATGAAGAGATAAAAGGGTTTTCCCCAAAACTCACAAAGGAGACAAGTTTATCCAAAAACTAACTAATGAAATAAACCCTAGTTTCTACTATTTATAATAGTAGATAAACTAATCTAAACTATTACAATAATACCCTTAAACTAAAAACAAGGAAAACAATGAAATTATTTTGTCTAGCTAATTAATTATTTAAAATATAGTCATCTCTTGCTTGAATTTCCACTTTAGTATATTGTTGACCTTCCATGCTTCTTTTATTAATCTTCTAAGGTCTTTAAAATTCTTTAGGTCAAATTGACTGTAATGACCCTTCCGGTTATTTCCACGTATACGTTTTTCTTGTACCGTTAAAGCTTGTTTGTAGTGGCCCCAAGTCATTTAAGGCTTGCCGGGACCGGTAGTTTGGTACCGGGGCCATTTGTTTGGTCGTATGATAAGTTTTGAAGCCAAGCAAGTCGACAAAAGTTATCGTAAGTTTCCTTAATAAATTTTCTGAACTTTGGGTAAAATGTCTCAGAGCTTTTCTCTCAATATATAAAGAGTTAGAAGTCCCCAAAATACCAAATCGAAGGTCTACGAGTCTAGTTTCCAACGCACAAAACCTCACATCCAACTGATCTCGGAATAAAAAGTTATGACTATTTTACCGCGGACTGTCTGGCAGAAACTGGGTTGCGAACCGGGTCAGGTCAGCTCCAGTTTTGACTTTGCCGGTTGAAGGTCAGAGCTTCTCTATGTACTGTGATGCTTCTGGGGTTGGTCTTGGTTGTGTGTTGATGTAGCAGGGTCGAGTAATAACATATGCGTAGAGGCAGCTGAAGGTTCACGAGCGCAACTACCCCACTCATGACTTAGAGTTGGCAGCGGTAGTTTTCGCTCTCAAGATCTGGAGGCATTACCTATATGGAGTTCACTGTGAGATCTTCACTGATCACCATAGTCTTCAGTATATCACGAGTCAGCGAGAGTTGAACTCGAGACAGAGGAGATGGGTCGATTTACTGAAGGACTATGACTTCACTATTCTGTATCATCCGGGCAAGGCAAACGTGGTAGCGGATGCCTTGAGCCTGAAGGCAGTGAGTATGGGTAGCCTAGATTCTCTTTCAGTTTCAGAGCGACCGTTGGCCTTGGACATCCAGTCCTTGGCTAACCATTTGGTTAGGCTTGACTTGTCGGATCCTAGCAGAGTTCTCACCATTGTTGAGGTTCGTTCTACTTTGATTGATCAGATTCAGAGCCGTCAGTTTGAGGATCAACAGTTGTGTGACCTTTGTGATCGGGTTGTTCAGGGTGAGACCAGTCGGGCTACTCTAGATTCAGATGGGGTTCTGAGGTTCGATAGTCGCCTTTGTGTTCCGAGGATTAGTGATTTGATTCAGTTGATACTTCATGAGGCACATTGTACTAGATACTCCATTCACCCTGGCACAACAAAGATGTATAGAGACTTGAGACAACTTTACTGGTGGAGTGGTATGAAGCGGGATATAGCGGATTTTGTATCTCGGTGCTTGAACTGTCAGCAGGTTAAGTTCGAGCATTTGAGACCTGGTGGTTTGATGCAGTGACTTCCCATTCCTGAGTGGAAGTGGGAAGGGATTACTGTGGACTTTGTTGTTGGTTTGCCTCGTACTTCTCATGGGTTTGATTCCATATGTGTGATTGTTGATAGGCTGACTAAGTCAGCACATTTCTTGCCGGTTCATACTTCTTATGGCGCAGAGAGGCTAGCTCAGATCTACATTCGTGAGATTGTTCGATTGCACGGGGTCCCAGCTTCTATCATTTCAGACCGTGGCACTCAGTTCACATCTCAGTTATGGATGGCTATTCAGCGATATTTGGGTACAGAGGTTCATCTTAGTACCGCTTTCCACCCTCAGATAGATGGCCAGTCCGAGAGGACCATTCAGGTCTGGAGGACATGCTTCGGGCCTGTGTTCTTGACTTTGGAGGTTCGTCGGATCAGTTTGTGCCTTTGGCTGAGTTTGCTTATAATAATAGTTTCCATTCGAGCATTGGCATGGCACCTTTTGAGGCCTTGTATGGTAGGCGTTGCAGATCACCGATTGGTTGGTTTGATGGTTCTGAATCTAGGCCACAAAGTACAAATTTGCTTTGAGATTTCTTAGATCAGGTCTGAGCGATTCAGGACAGACTTCGGGCAGCTCAAAGCAGGCAGAAGAGTTATGCTGATCGTAGGCTTTGTGCCTTGGAGTTTAGTGTCGGTGACTTGGTGTTTCTCCGTGTATCGCCCATGAAGGGCGTGATGATATTTGGTAGGCGGGGCAAGCTTAGCCCCAGGTACATTGGGCCGTTTGAGTTTCTTCAGAGGGTTGGTAGCGTTGCCTATCAGCTAGCCTTGCCTCCAATGTTTTCAGCTATACATCCTGTATTTTATGTTTTAATGTTGCGTCGGTATGTCCCAGATGAGTCTCATGTGTTGCAGTGGGATTCAATTTTATGTTGGGTGAGGGTTTAGCCTTTGTTGAGGAGCCGATGGCTATTTTGGCCAGAGATGAGGAGATTGAGGTCTCGAGAAATCTCGGTTGTTAAGGTTCAGTGGAGGCATCGTCCAGTCAAGGAGGCTACCTGGGAGACCGAGAGAGATATGCGGGCTCAGTATCCGCAGCTGTTTGAGCCTTCAGGTACCCCCTTGACCTTGACTTTCGAGGACGAAAGTCCTTTTTAGTAGTGGATGATGTAATGACCCTTCCAGTTATTTTCACGTATACGTTTTCCTTGTACCGTTAGAGCTTGTTTGTAGCATCCCCAAGCCATTTAAGGCTTGTCGGGATCGGTATTTTGGTGCCGGGTCCATATTTTTGGTCGTATGATAAGTTTTGAAGTCAAGCAAGTCGGCAAAAGTTATCGTAAGTTTCTTTAATAAATTTTCTGAACTTTGGGTAAAATTTCTCAGAGCTTTTCTCTCAATATATAAAGAGTTAGAAGTCCCCCCCCCAAATACCAAATCGAAGGGCTACGAGTCTAGTTTCCAACGCATAAAACCTCTCGTCCAACTGATCTTGGAGTAAAAAGTTATGACTGTTTTACCGCGGACTGTCTGGCAGAAACCGGGTTGCGAACCGAGTCGCGAATCGGGTCGGGTCAAAATCAATTTAAAGCCTCAACTTCACGTTTTAAAACGTCATTTCAGTTCTAAATCAGTGAGAAAACATAAGAGAGGGTTCTAAGAGAGTTCTTGAGTATCAAAATCGTGCATACTTGAAAATATTTATTTTATAAGGATTTTTTACATTGTATTATTTTAACTGAGATAGTAAATTTAGTTATGTTAAAAATTATTATTATAATATAGTAGGTTTTGTTTGAAATAATTTTCTATGAATTATGGTATATTTAAAAAGTTATATTTATTATACCACAAATTTATGCAATACCCGAATATTTATATAACGAAATAGGCGATGAGGTGTTAAACAACCCCCACTTCCACGTGGAAGTGGAGGGGAGGGACACACAATGTTTCATATTTGGTAGGCTGCCTAGTGTCAATTAAGAATTCTATATTAATATGCTTTAGCCTTTCTCCCATATACATTCCATTCTCTCTCTTTACAAATCCAACAAAATCACATTTCAAATATTCTATAACTTCACCTTCATGGTATCTGCACGTATATGCTTATTTACGTTGCATATGGTTTCGTGGAGAAATTACTTAGTGCTATAATTAATTATCTACGTCAAGTTATTCAAGCCCGAGTTCGAGTTTGATTTCGTGTTGGAGCTTTTTTGGAGAGGTTCAAGCTTGTCATCGGACGACAGGTAGGTTACAATTTATTTTCCCTAGACTCTGCATATATAGGATAAAATTATATTAATGGGCATCCTTGGGTTGGTTTATTAGGTTGGTACCACAGACCTCGACCGCTTTATTCGTGTCCGCCTACTTTTGTTCCTCCGTTGCTTGTAGTACTTGCCGATATATTTTATTTACCCTTGTGGTCCCGTGAGACCTTGTTGACTCTGGAACATAGAAGGTGGGATTTTGGGAATGTCCGCGAGTTCCGGGTATAGAATTATCCTTCTAGGCTGGTTATGCTTGCTGAGTAGCTGTGGGCCTGTGCAGAGTCGATAGGTTGATTATGAGCTGCTGGGCAGCTAATGTGTGTGATCATACCATTTTCATGCATATAAAGAGGTCTTATCCATGTTATACAATGGTTTGGGCTTCGGGCCTACTGGCACTATTTTCTAAACCTTGCATGGCCCCGGGGGCCTATTTTTGATGGAAATGATTTGGAAATGGTTTGATTTAACTTGTGAATATTCCTGGGTAAAAGAAAGTAAAATTATGATTTAAATCACCAGTTTTATGATTAACGCTAGACTCGGCAGGGCCGGGGTGCTAGTTGAGTTTTCTTGCTACTTGATATAATTTCAGCCTCGGTCGGACCGAGCACCTGAAATGACTTTCTACTATTTAGCCCCAGTTATGCCCGGGCACCCTTGGAGGGGTTTTTGAGATATTTTCCTACTACTTTAGTCCTGGACAGGGTCTGGGCATGCATATTAGAGACTGGGTCTCTATCTTAAACCCAGACTTGCTTCCGGACGACATGTTTTGATACTTAGTTTTAGTATGGGGTCAGGGACCTCCATGGACCTTGCCATCCAGGCCTGGGGCTGCGGGCTGCGTGTGCCGGAGGAAGGGTATATGGTGGAGTTGAGGTATACGGGCAGTGTCCTTCCATGGAACCTACCTGCTGGGCCCAATCGGCACCGGAGGAGGTACATACAGAGATACCATTTCATTTGAGATCTTCATGCATCATATCATTCATTGTTTGAGGCTCCACCTTTGTTTGTTGTTTGTTGATTGTACGCTCCGGTAGTATGGGATGCCGGAGGGTTTGTTTTCGCTTGTTTGTGTTCCTCGGTTGTATGGGCGGCCGGGGGACTGTAGGTAGACTCTGGCTATTTACTTGTAGAATTGTTCCCTGTTATGGTTAATTATGAAATTGGTTACTGCTAGACTGTTAGTTTCTGGATTTGAGATTGATATGATTAGTTGGGCTTGATTCATGTCTCTAAGCATGCCTATCATTACTCTTTCTCTCTTCTTCTTACACTTGAGGTTACCGGTATACCGTCCATTTCGTAAACATATTTTGTATACACTGTTGTTGCAAGGACCCTAGGTGCGTTATTTCTTACTTTCACCTGTGCCTATGGTGTGTATATTCTGCTTACTGGCCTCACATGTGGTTCTGTTGATTTCCCTCTGGGCTAGTTCCTGTGTACCTTTCGTTGATTTCTGTGACTGCTTGCTTCTATTCTTTCTGTTACTACGCTTTTATCTTATATGTGCCCAGTCGGCCTATCACAACCTAATTTCTCAGTCATGATGGCACCTACAACCCCCAGTAGGTGAACCAATCCCCGTAGCCCAGGACAGTTAATAATGGGCTACTATCTAACAAATAAGGGAACAAGACGAAGAGAATAGATAAAAGGGATATACATATGCGAAAACTAAACCAAACCCCAAGACCTGGTATCATAGTATAGAGCCAAAACTACATACATGGAGTGCAAATGATCCAAAACAATATATACAGATGTCTCTGAGTGGTAATAGAGTACATAAAGCAAAAGATAAACTAAAGCTAAGCTCCGATCGCCAAGAGCTCACCCTCAGTCTGAAGTAGTCCCCAACAGATCTCCAAGCACGAATCACAGCGATCTAACGGCGATGGCCCACGCTAGGATATGCACCCAAAGATGCAGGGGGTAGGGTGAGCACCAAATGCGAAGCATAAGGTACCCAGTAGGTATCATAGGCCGACTGGGCACATATAAGATAAAAGTGTAGTAACAGATAGAATAGAAGCAAGTAGTCACAGAAATCAACGAAAGGTACACATGAACTAGCCCAGAGAGAAATCAACAGAACCACATGTGAGGCTAGCAAGCAAAATATATACACCATAGGCACAGGTGAAACTAAGAAACAATGCACCTGGGGTCCTTGCAAAAACAGTGTATACATAATAAGTTTACGAAATGGATGGTATACCGGTAACCTCAAGTGTAAGAAGAGGGAAAGAGTAATGATAGGCATGCTTAGAGACATGAATCAAACTCAACTAATCATATCAATCCCAAATCCAGAAACTAACAGTTTAGCAGTAACCAATTTCATACTTAACCGTAACAGGGAACAATTCTGTAAGTAAATAGCAAGAGTCTACCTACAGTCCCCCGGCAGCCCATACAACCGAGGAACACAAACAAGTGAAAACAAACCCTCCGGCATCCCATACTACCGGAGCGTACAATCAACAAACAACAAACAAAGGTGGAGCCTCAAACAATGAATGATATGATGCATGAAGATCTCAAATGAAATGGTATCTCTGTATGTACCTCCTCCGGTGTCGATCCGGCCCAGCAAGTAGGTTCCATGGAAGGACGCTGCCCGTATACCTCTACTCCACCGTATACCCTTCCTCTGGCACACGCAGCCTGAAGCCCCAGGCCCAGATGGCAAGGTCCATGGAGGTCCCTGACCCCATACTAAAACTCTGTATCAAAACATGTCATCCGGAAGCAAGTCTGGTTTCAAGATAGAGACCCAGTCTCGAATATGCATGCCCAGACCCTGTCCAGGACTAAAGTAGTAGGAAAATATCTCAAAAAAAACCCCTCCAAGGGTGCTCGGGCATAACCAGGTCTAAACAGTAGAAAGTAATCTCGGGTGCTCGGTCCGACCGAGGCTAAAATCATCTCAAATAGCAAGAAAACTCAACTAGCACCCCGGCCCTGCCGAGTCTAGCGTTAATCGTAAAACTGGTGATTTAAATCATAATTCTACTTTCTTTTTCCTAAGAATATTCACAAGTTAAATCAAACCATTTCCAAATTATTTCCATCAAAAACAGGCCCCCGGGGCCATGCAAGGTTTAGAAAATAGTGTCAGTAGGCCCGAAGCCCAAACCGTAGTAAAACATGGATGCCTGGAAATGGTATGATCAAACACAATAGCTGCCCAGCAGCTCACAATCAACCTATTGACCCTGCACAGGCCCACAGCTACTCAGCAAGCATAACCAGCCTAGAAGGATAATTCTATGCCTGGGACTCGCGGACATTCCCAAAATCCCACCTTCTATGTTCCAGAGTCAACAAGGTCTCACAGGACCACAAGGGTAAATAAAATATATCGGCAAGTACTAAAAGCAATGGAGGAACAAAAGTAGGCGGACTTGAATAAAGCGGTCGAGGTCTGTGGTACCAACCTAATAAACCAACCCAAGGATGCCCATTAATACAATTTTATCCTATATATGCGGAGTCTAGGGAAAATAAATCGTAACCTACCTGTCGTCCGACGACAAGCTGCTAGGATGACAATGTCCAAGCCCGAACCGCTTTGAAAAGCTCTAAAACGAAATCAAACTCGAACTTAGGCTTGAATAACTTGACGTCGATAATTGATTTTCTTTTAGAGATTAAGTGAATCGTTAAAATTTATTTTTCCACCATAATATCAACATGAACGTGGGTTTTTAAAATTCTGCAAGGCATAACATCTTTCCTAATACTGTTAATGAAAGTTCTTATCCTCCCCCAAAGCATTAATTACTAGCACTAGTTAAGTATTGTAAGTGATGGCCACCTATCCACTAGTGCATAGGTGTTGCACTCCCTCCACTTCCACGTGTGAGGTGGAGGTGACACCAAAAATATTTATTTCCCAATAAGTATCTAATTCGGGTATTGCATAAGTTCGTGGTAAAATAAATATAACATTTTAAATATACCATAATTCATAGAAAATTATTTCAAACAAAACCTACTATATTATAATAATAATTTTCAACATAACTAAATTTACTATCTCCGTTAAAATATTACAATGTACAAAAACCTTATAAAATAAATACATATACCATTATATCGTAAAAAAAATATTTTTCATAAACCTTTAAAATATTTTGAAAAGGTAATAATAATATAATTTTCTACCACATTCAACTTTTAAATTAAATATTTTCAAGTACGCACGATTTCGATACTCAAGAACTCTCTTGGAACCCTCCCTTATGTTTTCTCACTGTTTCAGAACTGAAATGGCATTTTAAAACGTGAAGTTGAGGCTTAAAATCGATTTTGACCCGACCCGGTTCGCGATCCGGTTTCTGCCAGACAGTCCGCGGTAAAACAGTCATAACTTTTTACTCCGAGATCAGTTGGATGTGAGGTTTTGTGCGTTGGAAACTAGACTCATAGACCTTCGATTTGGTATTTCGGGGGACTTCTAACACTTTATATATTGAGAGAAAAGCTCTGAGACATTTTACCCAAAGTTTAGAAAATTTATTAAAGAACTTACGATAACTTTTGCCGACTTGCTTGACTTCAAAACTTATCATACGACCAAACAAATGGACCCGGCACCAAAATACCAGTCCCGGCAAGCCTTAAATGACTTGGGGCCGCTACAAACAAGCTCTAACGGTACAAGGAAAATGTATACGTGGAAATAACCGGAAGGGTCATTACATCATCCACTACTAACAAGGACTTTCGTCCTCGAAAGTCAAGGTCAAGGGGGTACCTGAAGGCTCAAACAGCTGCGGATACTGAGCCCGCAAATCTCTCTCGGTCTCCCAAGTAGCTTCCTCGACTGGACGGTGCCTCCACTGAACTTTAACAACCGGAATCTCTCGAGACCTCAATCTCCTGACATCTCTGGCCAAAATAACCGCCGACTCCTTCAACAAAGGCTAAACCCTCACCCAACTGAACTGAATCCCATTGCAACACATGAGACTCATCTGGGACATACCGACGCAACATCAAAACATGAAATACAGGATGTATAGCTGAAAACATCGGAGGCAAGGCTAACTGATAGGCAACGCTACCAACCCTCTGAAGAATCTCAAACGGCCCAATGTACCTGGGGCTAAACTTGCCCCGCCTACCAAATCTCATCACGCCCTTCATGGGCGATACATGGAGAAACACCAAGTCATCGACACTAAACTCCAAGGCACGAAGCCTACGATCAGCATAACTCTTCTGCCTGCTCTGAGCTGCCCGAAGTCTATCCTGAATCGCTCGAACTCGGTCTAAGGAATCTCGAAGCAAATCTGTGCTCTGTGGCCTAGAACTAAAACTATCAAACCAACCTACCAGTGATCTGCAACGCCTGCCATACAAAGCCTCAAAAGGTGCCATGCCGATACTCGAATAGAAGCTGTTATTATAAGCAAACTCTGCCAAGGGAACAAACTGATCCCAAGGAACTCCAAAGTCAAGAACACAGACCCGAAGCATGTCCTTCAGAATCTGAATGGTCCTCTCGTACTGGCCATCTGTCTGAGGGTGGAAGGCGGTACTAAGATGAACCTCTCTACCCAAATCTCACTGAATAGCCCTCCAGAACTGAGATGTGAACTGCGTGCCGTGGTCTGAAATGATAGAAGCTGGGACCCCGTGCAATCGAACAATCTCACGAAGGTAGATCTGAGCTAACCTCTCCGCGCCATAAGAAGTATGAACCGTCAAGAAATGTGCTGACTTAGTCAGCCTATCAACAATCATCCATATGGAATCAAACCCATGAGAAGTACGAGGCAAACCAACAACAAAGTCCATAGTAATCCCTTCCCACTTCCACTCAGGAATGGGAAGTCGCTGCATCAAACCACCAGGTCTCATGTGCTCGAACTTAACCTGCTGACAGTTCAAGCACCGAGATATGAAATCCGCTATATCCCGCTTCATACCACTCCACCAGTAAAGTTATCTCAAGTCTCTATACATCTTTGTTGTGCCAGGGTGAATAGAGTATCTAGTACAATGTGCCTCATGAAGTATCAACTGAATCAAATCACTAATCCTCGGAACACAAAGGCGACTATCGAACCTCAGAACCCCATCTGAATCTAGAGTAGTCTGGCTGGTCTCACCCTGAACAACCCTACCACAAAGGTCACACAACTGCTGATCCTCAAACTGACGGCTCTAAATCTGATCAATCAAAGTAGAACGAACCTCAATACTGGCGAAAACTCTGCTAGGATCCGACAAGTCAAGCCTAACCGAACGGTTAGCCAAGGACTGGATGTCCAAGGCCAATGGTCGCTCTGAAACTAAAAGAGAAGCTAGGCTACCCATACTCACTGCCTTCCGGCTCAAGGCATCCGCTACCACGCTTGCCTTGCCCGGATGATACAGAATAGTGAAGTCATAGTCCTTCAGTAACTCGACCCATCTCCTCTGTCTCGAGTTCAACTCTCACTGACTCGTGATATACTGAAGACTACGGTGATCAGTGAAGATCTTACAGTGAACTCCATATAGGTAATGCCTCCAGATCTTGAGGGCAAAAACTACCGCTGCCAACTCTAAGTCATGAGTGGGGTAGTTGCACTCGTGAACCTTCAACTGCCTCGACGCATATGCTATTACTCGACCCTGCTACATCAACACACTACCAAGACAAACCCCAGAAGCATCACAGTACACGGAAAAGCTCTGACCCTCAACCGGCAAAGCCAAAACTGGAGCTCAAGTCAATAAGGCCTTAAGCCTCTGGAAGCTATCCTCGCACTGATCCGACCACTGAAATGGGACATCCTTCCTAGTCAGCACAGTCAAGGGTGCTGCTATGGAAGAAAATCCCTCAACGAACCATCTGTAGTAACCTGCTAACCCAATAAAGCTGCGGACCTCAGTAGCAGTAGTAAGTCTAGGCCAATCACAAACCGCAAAAATCTTTCCCGGGTCAACCCTAATCCCATCCTTAGACACCACGTGCCCTAGGAATGCAACTGACTCAAGCCAAAACTCGCACTTTGAAAACTTGGCATAAAGCCGATGATCTCTCAAAGTCTGGAGTATAACCCTCAAGTGCTGCTCATGCCCATCTCTACTACGCGAGTATACCAAGATGTCATCTCTAAAAACTATCACAAATGAGTCCAAATACGGGCCAAGAACCCTATGCATCAAGTTCATAAAGGCTGCGGGGGCATTAGTCAACCCAAAAGACATCACCAGGAACTCATAATGGCCATAACGTGTCCTGAATGCTGTCTTAGGGATGTCCTCCGCCCTAATCCTTAACTGATGGTAGCCAGACCTCAAATCAATCTTCGAAAACACGACTGAACCCTGAAGCTGGTCAAACAAATCATCAATCCTCGGCATCGGATACCTATTCTTCACTGTCACCCTATTCAGCTGCCGATAATCAATACACATGCGCATCGACCCATCCTTCTTCTTCACGAAGAGAACAGGAGCACCCCAAGGTGACACACTAGGTCTAATAAACCCCTTAGCTAAGAGATCCTGGAGCTGCTCCTTAAGCTCCCTCAACTCAGCAGGAGCCATACGGTAAGGAGAAATAGAAATGGGCCTGGTGCCCGGCTCTAGCTCAATAGAGAAATCAATATCTCTCTCAGGTGGAAGGCCTGGCAGGTCGGTAGGAAACACATCGAGGAAGTCTCTAACCACAGGAACAGACTCAGGAGAAGTAGGGTCAGCACTAACATCTCGGACATATGCTAGATAAGCTAAACACCCAGGGGAAATCAACTTCCTAGCTCGAAGACAAGAGATGATCCCAGATGGTGCATGGCTAACAGAACCCTGCCACACAATCGGGGATACACCGGGCACAGCTATGGTAATGGTCTTGGCATAACAATCCAAAACCACATGGTGAGGGGATAACCGGTCCATGCCCAGTATCACATCAAAATCTAGCATATCAAGAATCATCAAATCACCCCAAGTCTCTGAATCACCAATAGATAGCAAACAAGATCTCACAATCCGATCCACTACTAAAGAATCTCCTACTGGGGTCAAAACAGAAGCAGGAACAGATAACGGCTCACTAGCCAACCCCAAACAAGGCACAAAGTAGGCAGATACATATGAACAAGTGGATCCAGGATCAAATAAAGCCATAGCAGACTGATGGCACACAGAAATCGTACCTGTAATCACAACATTTGAGGACTCTGCCTCTGGTCTCCTAGGGACCGCGTAAAACTGACGACGACCTCCACCTGCCCGACTGCCATCTCTACCACCTGCTCTACCGCGCGGAGCACCACCTCTACTCTGACGACCACCCCCTCTAGCCGGGGGCTGAACTACTCGTAAAGGCTCGGCCAACTGAACTGTACCCTGCTGAGGGTAATCTCTAGAAAAATGACCAATCACACCACAAGTAAAACAAGCCCCTGGTGGCCTACTAGGTCGAGATGAACCAGCAGATCCCGCATAACCACCACCGCCTGATGCCCCAGAAACTGTACCCCTCGAAGACTGGCCGCTATAGCCCTGATGGCTGCTCTGACCCTGCTCGAACTGGGTACTATCGAAAGTCTGAAGGGAAGCCTGAACCAGTCGGCTGGACTAAACCTGGTGCTGCTGTGTCTGATAACTCCGGCTCCACTGGCCAGGACCTCTACCACCATATCTGGAACCACTATAGACACCTTGATGTCGAGGCCTCTTATCTCTGGACCCCTGATCATGTCGCTGTAAGTCCTCCACAGTGCGGGCATAGTCTACGATAAACTGAAATGACCGACCACTGGCGATCAATATCTCAGTTGGCTGCCTGATCTCTGGCCTCAAACCCCATACAAATCTATGAATCCTATCTACCTCGGTAGGAATGATCATAGCTCCGAATGGTGCTAGCTGATGAAAATGGGTCTCATACTCTAAGACAGTCGTAGACCCCTGCATAAGGTGAGTAAACTGCTCCCTGCAACGCTCACGATCACTCTGAGGTAGGAACTTGGCCATAAAGGCCTCATAAAACTCAGACCAGGTCAAAGGAGGTGACGATGGTGGTCTACAAGCAACATGAGCCCTCCACCATAACTTCGCTGGGCCCTCCAACTGATAGGTAGTATAACCAACCCCATGAGTCTCCAACAAACTCAAATGATGCAACATCTTCTCACATTTAGTAATAAAATCATGTGGATCCTGTCTAGAAGTACCAGCAAACCTCGGAGGTGCTAACCTCAAAAACCTACCCAACGCCTTCTGCTCTAACTCTGTCATAGCTGGGCGAGGAGCAAGAGGCTGTGCAATAGATGGAATCGGAATGACCTCCGCACGGGGAGCCATAGTAGCAGGCTGCGCTTCTGAGCTCTGTGCACCCAGGGCTGCCCCCTGAGCGGATATCTGCGCTACCTCAGAAAGCCTCTCTTAATCAAACCCAAAAGCTGTAATAGTAATCCCCGAATATCTGGAGGCTGAGCTGCGGCTGGAGCTGGCACAGAAGTGGGCAATGGAGCTGGTACAGGAGCTGGTGGTACCTGGGCTGCCCCCTGATCCACATGCTGCTCGGGCTCTATCTCCACCCTAGCAGCTCTAGCAGGTGCCACTGATCGAAGGCATCCTCGACCCCTAGCTAGAGTGGGAGGCTCATCTCCGCGTGATGTCGATGATCTCGTACGAACCATCTGCGGAAGAATGAAGTAGAACAAATGAGATATCCAGAAATTTCAAGGGTTCCACGCACGACACAGAAGCAATGAAAGAGTCAAATTTCCTAAAATATAACTGTAGCCTCCCAAAGATTGAGTACAGATGTCTCCGCCCCGATCCGCAGGACTCTACTAGACATTGGCTCCTATACCGATGACACCGGTGAACCTAAAGCTCTGATACCAAGTTGTCACGACCTAATTTCTCAGTCATGATGGCACCTACAACCCCCGATAGGTAAACCAATCCCCGTAGCCCAGGACAGTTAGTAATGGGCTACTATCTAACAAATAAGGGAACAAGACAAAGAGAATAGATAAAAGGGATATAAATATATACATATGCGAAAACTAAACCAAACCCCAAGACTTGGTATCATAGTATAGGGCCAAACTACATACATGGAGTGCAAACGATCCAAAACAATATATACAGATGTCTCTGAGTGGTAATAGAGTACATAAAGCAAAAGATAAACTAAAGCTAAGCTCCGATCGCCAAGAGCTCACCCTCAGTCTGAAGTAGTCCCCAACAGATCTCCAAGCACGAATCACAGCGATCTAACGGCGATGGCCCATGCTAGGATCTGCACCCAAAGATGCAGGGGGTAGGGTGAGCACCAAATGCGAAGCATAAGGTACCCAGTAGGTATCATAGGTCGACTTGGCACATATAAGATAAAAGTGTAGTAACAGACAGAATAGAAGCAAGTAGTCACAGAAATCAATGAAAGGTACACATGAACTAGCCCAGAGGGAAATCAACAGAACCACATGTGAGGCTAGTGAGCAAAATATATACACCATAGGCACAGGTGAAAGTAAGAAACAACGCACCTGGGGTCCTTGCAAAAACAGTGTATACATAATAAGTTTACGAAATGGACGGTATACCGGTAACCTCAAGTGTAAGAAGAGGGAAAGAGTAATGATAGGCATGCTCAGAGACATGAATCAAACTCAACTAATCAATATCAATCCCAAATCCAGAAACTAACAGTTTAACAGTAACCAATTTCATACTTAACCGTAACAGGGAATAATTATGTAAGTAAATAGCAAGAGTCTACCTACAGTCCCCCGGCCGCCCATACAACTGAGGAACACAAGCAAGTGAAAACAAACCCTCCGGCATCCCATACTACCGAAGCGTACAATCAACAAACAACAAACAAGGGTGGAGCCTCAAACAAAGAATGATATGATGCATGGAGATCTCAAATGAAATGGTATCTCTGTATGTACCTCCTCCGGTGCCGATCTAGCCCAGCAGGTAGGTTCCATGGAAGGACGCTGCCCGTATACCTCTACTCCACCGTATACCCTTCCTCCAGCACAAGCAGCCCAAAGCCCCAAGCCCGGATGGCAAGGTCCATGGAGGTCCCTGACCCCATACTAAAACTCAGTATCAAAATATGTCGTCCGGAAGCAAGTCCAGTTTCAAGATAGAGACCCAGTCTCGAATATGCATGCCCAGACCCTGTCCAGGACTAAAGTAGTAGGAAAATATCTCAAAAAAAACCCCTCCAAGGGTGCCCGGGCATAACCGGGTCTAAACAGTAGAAAGTCATCTCGGGTGCTCGGTCCGACCGAGGCTAAAATCATCTAAAATAGTAAGAAAACTCAACTAGCACCCCGGCCCTGCCGAGTCTAGCGTTAATCGTAAAATTGGTGATTTAAATCATAATTCTACTTTTTTCCCAAGAATATTCACAAGTTAAATCAAACCATTTTCAAATTATTTCCATAAAAAATGGGCCCCCGGGGCCATGCAAGGTTTAGAAAATAGTGTCAGTAGGCCCGAAGCCCAAACCGTAAGTAAAACATGGATTAAACCTTTTTATATGCATGAAAATGGTATGATCAAACACAATAGCTGCCCAGCAGCTCACAATCAACCTATTGACCCTGCACAGGCCCACAGCTACTCAGCAAGCATAACCAGCCTAGAAGGATAATTCTATGCCCGAGACTCGCGGACATTCCCAAAATCCCACCTTCTATGTTCCAGAGTCAACAAGGCCTCACAGGACCACAAGGGTAAATAAAATATATCGGCAAGTACTACAAGCAACGGAGGAACAAAAGTAGGCGGACATGAATAAAGCGGTCGAGGTCTGTGGTACCAACCTAATAAACTAACCCAAGGATGCCCATTAATATAATTTTATCCTATATATGTGGAGTCTATGGAAAATAAACCGTAACCTACCTGTCGTCCGACGACAAGCTGCTAGGATGACAATGTCCAAGCCCGAACCGCTTTGAAAAGCTCCAAAACAAAATCAAACTCGAACTTAGGCTTGAATAACTTGACGTCGATAATTAATTTTCTTTTAGAGATTAAGTGAATCGTTAAAATTTATTTTTCCACCATAATATCAACAGGAACGTGGGTTTTTAAAATTTTGCAAGGCATAACATCTTTCCTAATACTGTTAATGCTACAAAGTTCTTATGAGCCCAAAGCATTAATTACTAGCACTAGTTAAGTATTGTAAGTGATGGCCACCTATCCAGTAGTGCATAGGTGTTGCACTCCCTCCACTTCCACGTGTGAGGTGGAGGTGACACCAAAAATATTTCTTTCCCAATATGTATCTATTCGGGTATTGCATAAGTTCGTGGTAAAATAAATATAACATTTTAAATATACCATAATTCATAGAAAATTATTTCAAACAAAACCTACTATATTATAATAATAATTTTCAACATAACTAAATTTACTATCTCCGTTAAAATATTATAATGTATAAAAACCATATAAAATAAATACATATATAATTATATCGTAACAAAAATATTTTCCATAAACCTTTAAAATATTTTGAAAAGGTAATAATAATATAATTTTCTACCACATTCAACTTTTAAATTAAATAATTTCAAGTACGCACGATTTCGATACTCAAGAACTCTCTTGGAACCCTCCCTTATATTTTCTCACTGTTTCAGAACTGAAATGGCATTTTAAAACGTGAAGTTGAGGCTTAAAATCGATTTTGACCCGACCCGGTTCGCGATCCGGTTTCTGCCAGACAGTCCGCGGTAAAATAGTCATAACTCTTTATTCCGAGATCAGTTGGACGTGAGGTTTTATGCGTTGGAAACTAGACTCGTAGACCTTCGATTTGGCATTTCGGGTGACTTCTAACACTTTATATATTGAGAGAAAAGCTCTGAGACATTTTACCTAAAGTTTATAAAATTTATTAAAGAACTTACGATAACTTTTGCCGACTTGCTTGACTTCAAAACTTATCATACGACCAAACAAATGGACCCGGTACCGAAATACCAGTCCCGACAAGCCTTAAATGACTTGGGGCCGCTACAAACAAGCTCTAACGGTACAAGGAAAATGTATACGTGGAAATAACCGGAAGGGTCATTACACGGCCTATGATACCTACTGGGTACCTTATGCTTCGCATTTGGTGCTCACCCTACCCCCTGCATCTTTGGGTGCAGATCCTAGCGTGGGCCATCGCCGTTAGGTAGCTGTAAGTCGTGCTTGGAGATCTGTTGGGGATTACTTCAGACTGAGGGTGAGCTCTTGGCGATCGGAGCTTAGCTTTAGTTTATCGTTTGCTTTATGTACTCTATTACCATTCAGAGACATCTGTATATATTCTTTTGGATCGTTTGCACTCCATGTACGTAGTTTTGGCTCTACTATGATACCAGGTCTTGTGGTTTGGTTTAGTTTCCGCATATGTATATATATATTTCTGTTATCCATTCTCTTCATCTTGTTCCCTTAATTTTACTTATTAAACTACCCTCCCACTTATTTGTGAGATAGTAGCCCATTACTAACTGTCCTGGGCTACGGAAATTGGTTCGCCTACTGGGGGGTTGTAGGTGCCATGAAGAATCAAAGTATCTAAATTCACTCTCAAAAAGACAAATATCCTCTTTTACAAGATTATTCATGATATCACTCTATGAGTGAAACAAGATTATTCTACAAATTGATCAATGCATGCTTCATCACACTCATGTTGTTCAACAATGATCCCCTTTTATCAAAGCATTCAAGTCATCATTAGGCCAATGCACAACATTTTTACCATAAGTAGTATATCTATTCACATTTTGTCTCAATTATTTTGTGAAAGATCTACCACCTCCTCCTCCAACAAAACAAACATAAGAACTACTACCATTCTTATGTTTAGAATTAGAATCATAGTAAGAAGATGAACAAGAATATTCTTCAAGTGTTTCCTTATTATCATCATCAAGCCCATAGTCACTTTCTTCACTATTAGATTCATCACAAGAAGAGTATGTGGAAGAGTCATACCTTGAAGTATCACCATCTTCAAAGTTATTGTTCGAAGCATAAGAGTCATCATACTCACATTCTTCATCATAGGATCCATAACTTTCATTTGCTCAATCAACTCAAAGTAAGCATTCAAGTATCAGTTTGGAGTAGAGTTTATGTAAATCAAAAAAGGATAATAAAATTAAAGGACTTGATCAAGAAATTCACAAAGAAAATAAAAAGAAAAGCAAGAATGAATTGGCACGAAATAAATTAAAGCATTCAATTACTAATACAAAGGATAAGAACAAGTATCCTAAAATATTAGCAAAAGATTAGTTATGAATGACTAGTAAAATCTAGAATCAACAAGAAAGTCATTCAAAATACCATAATTGGTCAAATCTATCAACACCCAATTCAAATCAAGTTTACCCAATCAATATAGAGTACTTTTAAGTATCACCCAATAGTTTTTGAAGTAAGAAATCAACTCAAACTTCAAAATTATTCATAAAATTCGCACAAGAGAAATGACTCAATTTTTGAACTCAAAATTGACCCCAAATTCATCATTAGATTTCAAAATTAGAACCTAATATAGTTTACCCATGATCAAAAAAACATAGATCCAAAAGATGAAGATGAAATTTGCACAAAAGAGCTCCAAACCTCAAATTTTTGTACTTTAAATAGTGCAAAAATTTCAACTTGAAAATGGGAGAAAATTGAACAAAAGCAACTCCAAATCAACTCTAAATACTTTCAAATTTGATATTCAAGCACTTTAGACTATTTTCAACAAATCTCAACAATACCCATTCGAAAATTGCTCTAATTTTCAGGCTGAATTTTTTTTCAACAAAAGCTAATAAAATCAAGGATTAAAAATTGTAACAACAATTCTTTAGTCTTACTTTGATACCAATTGATGTAAAATGATACACCAAATATGAACACAACAAATAAAATATAGATAGAATCAAAGGATTAGTAAGTAAAGAAAGAAACTAGATTAGGGAGAATAGAAATTAGAAGAAAGAAAGGTTAATCTAACAATTACATACACATATAATTACAAGATTAAATCATGGGAGAAGAAAATGAACTCGTACAAGGAATTCTTACCAAAAATTCAAGAAGGGGTTCATGAAGAGATAAAAGGGTTTTCCCCAAAACTCACAAAGGAGACAATAAATAGTAGATAAACTAATCTAAACTATTACAATAATACCCTTAAACTAAAAACAAGGAAAACAATGAAATTATTTTGTCTAGCTAATTAATTATTTAAAATGTAGTCATCTCTTGCTTGAATTTCCACTTTAGTATATTGTTGACCTTCCATGCTTCTTTTATTAATCTTGTAAGGTCTTTAAAATACATTAGGTCTAATTGACGATCTTCAAATCCTTGATGACTAATCCATATTCCATCATTCTCCCCTTCTTGAAAAGAATTCATCCTCGAATTCAAGCCTTGCAAAATAAAGGAGAAAACAACAACTAGACAAAGATTATCATAATTCTTCAAAGTAATACCAATACAACAAGAACTATCACCGGAATAAAAAATAAAATTTAATCCTCTCACAACATCAAGAATTACAATAAACATCCCCAAAAATACCAACAAGAAATCATCATCCAAAAATAAAATAAAATAAAGCTCTTTAATTAGATCACCCCAATTTTTAAATGATTTATCATCACATTTTAAGAAAGAAGTATTGACATAATTCAACAAGAATGTATCTTCAAAAAATGGAGTAGAATAAGTAAAGAAATTAATACTCATGCTAACATTAATTACTTTACTTTCATTTGTAGGCTCATTATTATCTTCCCACATTGTACCCCATAGTGGATTATCATGTACCTTGTAGCTTTCAAAAGTTGCTACATTATCAACTTCATCCAAAATATCATTATGTTCATCATTATAAATGATCATGTTATCTTCAAATAAAACATTATCTTTAAAGAGTGAAAAATTAATATACAATGAAGAATCAAAGTATCTAAATTCACTCTCAAAAAGACAAATATCCTCTTTTACAAGATTATTCATGATATGATCTCTATGAGTGAAACAAGATTATTCCACAAATTGATCAATGCATGCTTCATCACACTCATGTTGTTCAACAATGATCCCCCTTTATCAAAGCATTCAAGTCATCATTAGGCCAATGCACAATATTTTTACCATAAGTAGTATATCTATTCACATTTTGTCTCAATTATTTTGTGAAAGATCTACCACCTCCTCCTCCAACAAAACAAATATAAGAACTACTACCATTCTTATGTTTAGAATTAGAATCATAGTAAGAAGATGAATAAGAATATTCTTCAAGTGTTTCCTTATTATCATCATCAAGCCCATAGTCACTTTCTTCACTATTAGATTCATCACAAGAAGAGTATGTGGAAGAGTCATACCTTGAAGTATCACCATCTTCAAAGTTATTGTTCGAAGCATAAGAGTCATCATACTCACATTCTTCATCATAGGATCCATAACTTTCATTTGCTCCATGATGTTCACCATAGTAACTTTTATTATCCTCATAGCCATAATCTTCAAAATCATCATCACAAGAATCATCCGAAGATATAGAAGATATGCTTGCAACCAAAAAGAGTAGCAACAAAATCAAAGTACCTCACACATTCACTCCCTCATATGTATCACTCAACACTAGTGTATACACTCAAGGTCAAGGCTTTTTGACCTCACTCAATTAATCTCTCCAACTCTTGCCTTTTTTGTTCTCTCAAAAGAATTTTCTCAAATCTCTTCAAGAACCAACAACTCAATCAACTCAAAGTAAGCATTCAAGTATCAGTTTGGATTATAGTTTATGTAAATCAAAAAAGGATAATAAAACTAAAGGACTTGATCAAGAAATTCACAAAGAAAATAAAAAGAAAAGCAAAAATGAATTGGCATGAAATAAATTAAAGCATTCAATTACTAATACAAAGGATAAGAACAAGTAACCTAAAATATTAGCAAAAGATTAGTTATGAATGACTAGTAAAATCTAGAATCAACAAGAAAGTCATTCAAAATACCACAATTGGTCAAATCTATCAACACCCAATTCAAATCAAGTTTACCCAATCAATATAGAGTACTTTTAAGTATCACCTAATAGTTTTTGAAGTAAGAAATCAACTCAAACTTCAAAATTATTCAAAAATTCG
This sequence comes from Jaltomata sinuosa, assembly GCA_003996215.1. Lineage (NCBI taxonomy): Eukaryota > Viridiplantae > Streptophyta > Magnoliopsida > Solanales > Solanaceae > Jaltomata > Jaltomata sinuosa. Next base: position 21,994 of record QJPP01001411.1, read on the forward strand.
CACAAGAGAAATGACTCAATTTTTGAACTCAAAATTGACCCCAAATTCATCATTAGATTTCAAAATTAGAACCTAATATAGTTTACCCATGATAAAAAGAACTTAGATCCAAAAGATGAAGCCGAAATTTGCACAAAAGAGCTCCAAACGTCAAATTTTTGTACTTTAAATAGTGCAAAAATTTCAACTCGAAAATGGGAGAAAATTGGACAAAAGCAACTCCAAATCAACTCTAAATACTTTCAAATTTGATATTCAAGCACTTTAGACTATTTTCAACAAATCTCAACAATACCCATTCGAAAATTGCTCTAATTTTCAGGCTGAATTTTTTTTCAACAAAAGCTAATAAAATCAAGGATTAAGAATTGTAACAACAATTCTTTAGCCTTACTTTGATACCAATTGATGTAAAATGATACACCAAATATGAACACAATAAATAAAATATAGATAGAATCAAAGGATTAGTAAGTAAAGAAAGAAACTAGATTAGGGAGAATAGAAATTAGAAGAAAGAAAGGTTAATCTAACAATTACATACACATATAATGACAAGATTAAATCATGGGAGAAGAAAATGAACTCGTACAAGGAATTCTTACCAAAAATTCAAGAAGGGTTCATGAAGAGATAAAAGGGTTTTCCCCAAAACTCACAAAGGAGACAAGTTTATCCAAAAACTAACTAATGAAATAAACCCTAGTTTCTAGTAGATAAACTAATCTAAACTATTACAATAATACCCTTAAACTAAAAACAAGGAAAACAATGAAATTATTTTGTCTAGCTAATTAATTATTTAAAATGTAGTCATCTCTTGCTTGAATTTCCACTTTAGTATATTGTTGACCTTCCATGCTTCTTTTATTAATCTTCTAAGGTCTTTAAAATACTTTAGGTCTAATTGACGATCTTCATATCCTTGATGACTAATCCATATTCCATCATTCTCACCTTCTTGAAAAGAATTCATCCTCGAATTCAAGCCTTGCAAAATAAAGGAGAAAACAACAACTAGACAAAGATTATCATAATTCTTCAAAGTAATACCAATACAACAAGAACTATCACCGGGATAAAAAACAAAATTTAATCCTCTCACAACATCAAGAATTACAATAAACATCCCAAAAAATACCAACAAGAAATCATCATCCAAAAATAAAATAAAATAAAGCTCTTTAATTAGATCACCCAGATTTTTAAATGATTTATCATCACATTTTAAGAAAGAAGTATTGACATAATCCAACAAGAATGTATCTTCAAAAAATGGAGTAGAATAAGTAAAGAAATTAATACTCATGCTAACATTAATTACTTTACTTTCATTTGTAGGCTCATTATTATCTTTCCACATTGTACCCCATAGTGGATTATCATGTACCTTGTAGCTTTCAAAAGTTGCTACATTATCAACTTCATCCAAAATATCATTATGTTCATCATTATAAATGATCATGTTATCTTCAAATAAAATATTATCTTTAAAGAGTGAAAAATCAATATACAATGAAGAATCAAAGTATCTAAATTCACTCTCAAAAAGACAAATATCCTCTTTTACAAGATTATTCATGATATGATCTCTATGAGTGAAACAAGATTATTCCACAAATTGATCAATGCATGCTTCATCACACTCATGTTGTTCAACAATGATCCCCTTTTATCAAAGCATTCAAGTCATCATTAGGCCAATGCACAACATTTTTACCATAAGTAATCTATTCACATTTTGTCTCAATTATTTTGTGAAAGATCTACCACCTCCTCCTCCAACAAAACAAACATAAGAACTACTACCATTCTTATATTTAGAATTAGAATCATAGTAAGAAGATGAACAAGAATATTCTTCAAGTGTTTCCTTATTATCATCATCAAGCCCATAGTCACTTTCTTCACTATTAGATTCATCACAAGAAGAATATGTGGAAGAGTCATACATTGAAGTATCACCATCTTCAAAGTCATTGTTCAAAGCATAAGAGTCTTTATACTCACATTCTTTACCATAGGATCCATAACATTCATTTGCTCCATAATCTTCACCATAGTAACTTTTATTATCCTCATAGCCATAATCTTCAAAATCATGATCACAAGAATCATTTGAAGCTTTATTTGAAAAATAACCCTTGTCATAGGCCCTTAGCGCATTTGCAAGGCATGGGTAGCGAGATAATAGAATCATGTAAGACTAACTCGGCACACAATCAAGAGTTAAAAATCAGGCCCAATAAGGGCATAATTAAGCATAAAACATAATAATACGGCCCGGCAAGGGCAATATGATCGCAACCATCCAACATTCCTGATAAGGGCCAAATAAAATCTAGCAAGGGAAAATAAAATTTTGTCATCCCGGCAAGGGTAATAAAATATCTCAAGCCCAACACGGGCAACCAACAACCAAATCAAATAGCACCACCTCCCCTCATAAAAAGAAGCATTGCCCTTAAATTTTTAAGCTCAAATAAGAAAAGAGAGGGATGCGACAACTCCCTGGAGGACTATGCCTCATCATCATCATTTGTTTCCTCTTCACTAGGACCAGCACCACCCTTTCGGGAGTGCGCATAAACTGTGGATCTTGATCATCTGCTAGCAATGCATCCTCATCACCGAGTATCTCCTCCTCACCCGCTAGAGATGCAACAAATCATCCATAGGACTCGCGAGTGTGATGGGGTTGAGGAAAGGTGCTCAAATCTGCCTCCTCAACTGGAGCCTTCCCTTTCACCTTAGCCACATCCTTTTGGATCTCCTTCATAGCTCTTTCAATAGTTTCCACCTTTTATAGAGTTTGGTGATGCATTCCACCTCTCCCTTGATGGCCCTTTTTACAGCTGCCTTAATCAACTCGGGCAACTTGAGTGACAAATCATTCAGCTGCCTTTCATGATTATAGGTTTTGTCCACCATATCTTGGAGACTACTCTTGGTTAAAGGTCCTCTGAGTGCAGAAGCTGTTGAGGTATGCACTTCTGAGACTGCCCCAAAAGGAGAGGAACCAGTTGCTTCAGCATCCAAGTCATCAACCTCAACTTCCCCTAATGGCTCAGTCCTGCGCCTCTTAAACCTGGGAGCATCCTTGTTTGTCTTTCTATCAAGGTCAATCATCCCAATAGCATGTGTAAACTTTTCACAACCGAGGAGGAGGACATCGACTTTAGCACAAAGTTTAGTAATAAGCAACACAAAGGGCAATGAATCACTTCCCCTTCGAGCTTTCCTCCTTATCACCATAGCCGCTATCTCCCCAAAGTTGACATGCTCGCCCGTCATAATAGCAGCAATCAAAATGGCCCCATCCTGATTTTTCTTTTGATCATTCTTTGAGGGAAGGAAATGGATGAGAACAAGGTCATACCAGAGACGAACTTCGAAGTGCAAGGACCTCCTCGAAATATCACCCCCATAGTAGCCCAGAGAGGGATGTCATGAGAAATAACAAGGGTCATCTCATGATATGGCTTTTGTTTGGCAGACAACCTAGCCAAGAGTGCAGGGGAAGGATCGATTGGTTGACTCCAATAGATGGCATTGATGGCAGCTGGAGTGACAAAAATTTGCTTACCCCAGACAACAACTGAATCCAAGTCAGGGAACCTATCCACATTCCCTTTGTATCCCTTGGAGTCTTGCTTGTCTTGATAAGAAGCACATAACTCTCAAACTATCTCTTCATAGTACCCCCCCTCCCCTCGAGTATATCTTGGAATGGTTTCCACCCTCGGTGATACAATCATGGTTAGCTTGGAGCACATTAGGAGGGGCTTTTATATATGGATGATAGCTTGGAGCCCGGAGAAAGCCATGGAGCAACAAATGTACAAGGTCATGGGCGATCAAGATGCCATTTGGGCAATCAAGAAGGGCCCTTGTGGGTTATTTCCAAAATAGTCACTTTTGGGCTATTTTTGTAATAGGCTATTTATGTAAAGGTAATAACTATAAATAGTTGTCTTAGCCATTTTCATACTTAGATTATTGATGATTGAATTGTCTTGAAGAGACTTGATATTTTAGGTTAGGATATTGATTGGGTTCAATTTCAATTATTAGTTTAGAATGAGTGATTAGGGTGGATTCCCGAATTGCTTGTGTTATCTTCTTTACTTAATTGATCATCGAGTTATCATCTTGTAGATTCAATTTGGTTTCTCATGCATTTGATTGAGTTCCCTTCTCCCTTGATTGATTGTGGATTCAATTAGCCAATATTTCTTCTATCCTCATCTCAATTTCTTCTAATTCTCATTTTAATTTCTCCACTATCTTTATTTTGTGTTGTTGAACTCTATGTTTTCGATATCGATTTTAGTCACTCGATTGATACCGTTATCATTTGGTATCAGAGCTCGGTTTAGGTTTGTTTCCACAAATTTAAGTCTTGGAAATTTGATATCTTCAAAATCCAAAAAAAAAATCGATTTATTTTCTTGTTTGATTTCTTGTTTTTGACACTAGATTCTTGTTCCCTAGTATTTTTTGAGTCTAGATTTCAAATTTCGTGCGATTTGGAGTTGTAGAAGTGAAGTTGCCATTAAAGAGTTTTGAGCTTTTGAAACTTTACAAACTTTGAAAGTGGGTCTATTGATTGAGGAGAAATTGGAGCTTAAAAACTATTGGGGTTTGTTTCCTACGTCAAGGGGAAGCTAACCCTAAAATTTGAGCCAATTTTGAGTTAATTTGAAGGAATTGGTGTTTAGTGTGTGTTCTTGGTTTTCTAGGTGTTTTTGATATTTTCAAGAACATCTTGAAGAAGAAAAAGCCAAAAGGTACATTTGATCCAATTTTTCCAAGTTAAAGTGGTCAAAGATGTTTGTTGGGTCTAAAAGTGAAATTTTAAAAAAAAAAAAAAAGTCAAAAAAGTCAAAAATCAAAAATCAGATTTTGAAAAAAAAAAATCCACGTGGACCTGCCACATCAGCTACCACGTCAGTAGTTGACCAGTCAAGCTGCCACGCAGCAGCCAACTCAGCGACAGCGCAGCAGCCAACTCAGCCGCCCAGCCCAGTCGCGCCACGTGGCGCGTGCTGCTCAATTTCAGAGAGTAAGTGTTTCCAACACTTAGAAAAATTTTGGGGTTCCAAAATTTGAAGCATTCTGTCCAAGTTTGCAAAAGTCAATTTCAGCCCCCCAAACTCTTTTCTAAGTGTCAGATTTGGTCCTTCAGAACTTTTCTGATTGTCAAATTTGGTCCATTTCTTCTTTCTACACTCATTTTTCTTCCATTTCTCCACTATTTAACAACTAATTAACATCTTTAATTATTTGTTAACTAGTTTTAAAACATCAAATCACTTCTTTGATCCTTCAAATTAAGCAACACAAGTAACTTTTCTACTTTTGTTACTTAATTTTTTTTGAGTTCGTTTTCTTTCGTGCTTTTTTTCTTCAACTTTTCTCATTTCATTTCGTAGATAATTTCTTGATTAAAGTCCTTTTTAGTTTTATTTGAGTCGTCTTTCTTTCAAGAGTCACAAAGATCCATTCCTCCACAAGGATAGATAACCTTGAATTGATTGAGCAAAACTAGTAACACTATCAATTTGGGAAAGAAGCCATAGAAGGTGAGTTGAGAGTTCACTTAAAGAGTGGCATGAGGATTTTATTACTAACTTGTTTGCTAGTTTTGTAGGTACAAAATGAGCTATAAGGAAGTACGTCCTCTATAGCTTCGGATCCTTATGATGATGAAATGGGAGACTATGCTTGTAGCAATGGAGGCTATGAGTATGATGATGATGTGGATTATGGAGGCTATGATAATAGCCATGATTTTGAGCTATATGGTGATGAGAACTACTACTTCGGAGATGGATGTAAAATGAATGGGGCTTATGGCTGTTATGAAGAACATGAAGGAGTAGAAGTATCTTATGATGAAGATGGTGGGGTAGAAGAACCTTGTGATGATTTCTATGATGATGATGGAGAATATGAGGAATCTCACCCTACCTACTATGAGGATGAAAATGACTTGAGGTATAGTTCTTCCTCCCACATACTTTATGAGTCTTGTGATGAGAAAACCGATGGAGCTAGAGAATATTCGTATGCCTTTTCTTGTGGTACTTATCCTAGTCGAAGTGGTGTGAGTGGGTATGTTGGTACAAGTGAAAGTCATCTAATGAGCAAGAGAAAATGTACATTCCCTACTTGTAGAACTACTATGTCTCATGCTTCTTATCCTAATTTCAATGTGTCTTGTTCTCAATATGGAAATGGTGTTGGAGGTAGGATGGAAGGATCAAAGGGAAATGAAAGTAGAGTGAAATCAAATGAGCCCCTTCCAGTGAGGGATCTTGAATCTTTAAGAATTAAAGAATTAGGGGATGCCATACAAAGAGCAGTTGACAAGATCATTCGATGGGTTGCCAATCTTAAGCTCGAGGAGTTACAAAAGATGATGAAGAAAATGATTCCTCATGAAGATGAACCAAAGGAGTTTCCATTAGAAGCAAAGCAAGCTACTCCTTGTGAGGATGGCATTAAGGGGTTAATCATGAAAGTGAAGGCATGTACTCTTTGTGCACCAAAGTGGAAGCTTGAAGTGAAGGGATCATCTAACCCTTCACAAGGGATACTTGGCACTTGTCCAAACTCTAATAAAATTGAGAGACAAAAGATTGAGAGGAGTAAGGGTGTGATAAGTGACAACTCTAGAGTGGAAAAAAGAGAGGTTGTGTGGAGTGATGTGAGAGGGTTGTCACAATCTTATCCTAATTCATGTAACTTTTCTTGTTTCTCTAGTTGTCTTGATACTTGTGCAGGTATTCTTGGAAGCAAGCCTAGCAAAGCACCTCAAAATGTGGAGAATCAAGAGGTGTTAAAAGGCTTCCCAAAGGAGCATTTGTGCTTCAATGTTGGAAACCAAGGTGAAGACAATCATTCATATGAGCTACGAGGTAACAAAGCTAAACCTTACACTTTATTGAAAGTAAAAGATCATTGTGTGGCTAGTAGCCAATTGAGTGTAAGTGATAGCTTGTATATGTGTGAGCTTAAAGAGCCTTTACCTTGTGATGATCTTGATGACACCTTGTTGCATGATGATGATGCCATTGTTGTGAGTGCCCAAACACTAGTTGATCCTATAGATGACTTGATTGATTCTTCTAGTAAGATCGATTTGAGTCCATCTAGTGTTAGCACTTGTGACTTGAGTGAAAATATATTGTCATGTAATAGGGGTAGTCAAATGCTAGTTGGCTATAATGATGGTAATCATGTGTGTGATTTTTTTGAGCTTGATATGCTATCAACTAGTGTTTATTGTGGTATTGACCAACTTGCTTGTAATGATGACCTACTAATTGAGGATTTGTGTGATGTGATAAATGAACCTCAATTTAGTAATGGTAATGATATAGTTGGTCATGTAGTTAATCATGTAGGATCTTTACTTAGAGGTGATGATTCCTTGAGTGTTGATTCCATTTCTTATTCTTGTCATAAGGATCTTGAGATAGAGTATGAACTTAGGGATAATCCTTTATTCAATGATGGCATGACTAATGTGAATAATAAAGATAGTGGTGTGTCTTATAATGTGGGAAGTGTAGCCACTCTTGAAGGCTACCAATTATTTGAAAATCCACTATGGTATGATGACACACATTCCAAAGATGAAACTTTCTTCTTAGAAGATGATAGTACATCTATTGGAGGGGTTAGTGGTCAAAAGGAAAGGGGTGTATGTTCTCTAATGACCCCTTCATTCTTGTATGACCCCATTCTTGATCAAAGCCTTAATGCTTGTGGATCAAAGGGTGATTCTATATGTGGGCACACCTTGAATGAAGTTCATTTAAGTAACACCTTTCTCTACTACCTCTTTGCATATGATAATGTCCATGTTTGTATGAGATTTGTTTTATATAGAGGTAGGGGTTTCTTGGGTTGGTCCATTTGCCTTTGTGACCAAACTATGTGGGCCTTTTATATCTTTGACCCCGGTAAACCCTCATGGGTGTTTAAACCAATGGTGACACCGCTTTTGGTATGGTCTTATGGGGGAATAGGGAAGCAATTGTGTCTTAAGACCTTTGAAGTTTCTTTATTCCATGATATTTCTCATAGTCGAATCCTTTGTATGTTCTATAATGCATTGATCTTATTTGACAGAAAGGATAGTTGGTTGTATTTCAAATATGTGCCTCCTTGACAAGTTGGTATGGTTGGTAACCTATGTGCTAACCCTCATGCTATGAGGATATGTTTGTTGTTTGTCCTTCTCATATTTTTGCAAGGTTCGGATTCGAGGACGAATCCTTTTGAAGAAGGGGAGGATGATGCAATCATGGTTAGCTTGGAGCACATTAGGAGGGGCTTTTATATATGGATGATAGCTTGGAGCCCGGAGAAAGCCATGGAGCAACAAATGTACAAGGCCATGGGCGATCAAGATGCCATTTGGGCAATCAAGAAGGGCCCTTGTGGGTTATTTCCAAAATAGTCACTTTTGGGCTATTTTTGTAATAGGCTATTTGTGTAAAGGTAATAACTATAAATAGTTGCCTTAGCCATTTTCATACTTAGATTATTGATGATTGAATTGTCTTGAAGAGACTTGATATTTTAGGTTAGGATATTGATTGGGTTCAATTCCAATTATTAGTTTAGAATGAGTGATTAGGGTGGATTCCCGAATTGCTTGTGTTATCTTCTTTACTTAATTGATCATCGAGTTATCATCTTGTAGATTCAATTTGGTTTCTCATGCATTTGATTGAGTTCCCTTCTCCCTTGGTTGATTGTGGATTCAATTAGCGAATCTTTCTTCTATCCTCATCTCAATTTCTTCTAATTCTCATCTTAATTTCTCCACTATCTTTATTTTGTGTTGTTGAACTCCGTGTTTTCGATATCGATTTTAGTCACTCGATTGAGACCATTATCACTCAGTCAGCAAACTGCTTGTGGATCTTGGGTAGCTCCTCTCTGATTGCAGTCAAGATGAAGCTTTGTTCCACATTGAAGGTCCTACCCTTATCACGGTCGTAAATGACCTTCATGCCTTCAACCCCAAAGCAAATTCTCGCCTCTTCCAAAGATTATGGTTTCTTTGGTTGGCGCCATGTGTTACCCCTGTTAGAAGACATAGTCTGCACATAGAGATTGTGAGTGTCAAGTATCGGCCTTGGATCATGTCTTCTTAGGACTATTCTGGATGCAAAAAGAAAAAGAACAAAATATCTTTATAATTTAGATATATGTAAAAGAAGAACAACTAGAAAGAAGTTAACTAATTAAAAAGAACGGAATGCAACGAGGTAGAAAAATTAAGTAGGTAACTGATGGCTCATGCGGATCATGTGCGAACCGCACAAAGTATAGTGCGCATTGCACGTGACTTCGCATGAGCTACCAGAAACTTACATGGATTTCTACACTGAGGTACGAACCTAGTGCATATCGCACTAGACAGAGTGCACGTCACACCATGCTTCGCCCCTCGAAATAGTGAACTAGCAACTATTTTTCTTAAGGTGCAGTGCCTTGTGCGTTTCGCACATAGAAGTCTGCGCTCCGCATGCAAAAAGCACAAGGAAAACACTTGGGATTTTTCAATCCCTTGTCTTCTTATGTATTAAGCATGTGATTCGCAGAATAATTTGTGTGGAATGCACTAGGTAACAAGTATCACACCAATAATCCGACAATTTTAAACAATAAGGCCAAGCATGCTATGACCCAACCAAATCATCCGGGTACTCAGACTTCCCCAGAATCCATTATCACAATTCAAAACAAAAGAAGAACTCAACGACTTCCCTTAAGAAGGACGTTACTCCGTCTGTCATCGGGAACATCAAGCTTTCAATTGCAACAATTAGGCACATTTATTTGATCAATAATTTCTACCTCACAACCAAAATCATACACCCAATAAGCATATTCAACAAATTACAAGGGCACAAAAGGGTAGTAACAAATTTCAGCCCCAAACATCAATTCTCAACCATAATCTCATGAATATTGGGTCTCAGCCAAAATCAACATGGCAGTTATAATGAGCATGCTTCACAATATAAGTTGTCAATCAACATAAAAACACATATTTAACATCGAAAAACTGACTAGTTAAGAGAAGGGAAGCAAACATTAGAGCTTTTCTAGGTTCAACAATGCTGACCCATAATTTTTGCCTAGAGATGACGGCGATGCTTAGCAGTGATGCAGTGGTGAAGTTTGGGAGAGAGAAGGAGAAGATTTTTAGAGAGTTTGGAGGATTTGTGGAGGATTTTGGGAGATAAGATGTGGAAGTTTGGAAGAATATGGGAGAAAAAGAGTGAAGATGGCGGTTTAAAAGATAAAAAGAAGAAGAAAAGTCACTGGGTTCGTCTTCGGGTTAGGTCGGTCAACGGTTAGGTCAATAAAAAAATTTAAAACTTACCTGGGTGCGTCGCAATGTGCGATTTGCATAAGCCCTTGTGCAGACTGCATGTCACTTCGCACCACACTATTTTACCCTCAAACTTGGCCCAGATTTCTCTTATGGTGTGCGACGAAGGTGCGACGCGCACAAGGGCTCGTGCATAATGCATAGCCCAGCGCACGTCACTTTCAACTTCAACTTGTTTTTCTTCAGTTTACTATTTTGGGATGTAGTGGCCTGTGCAATGCGCACAATAGCTCGTATGGACTGCAAGGCCATCCGCACATCCCTTTTTTGTCTCATTTTTCCACTTTGTCATTTTTCTCTCCATGCATTCCTAAAATAAACCAAAAACAACAAAAAGTAACCAAAAACAAAGTAAAAACACTTGGGTTTCCTCCCAAGAAGCGCTTGATTTTATGTTGCGGCTCGACGATAGTACCCCAAACCTTAGTCGTTATTGGATAGCATGCCAATTTGATTGGTGTGGCCCTACCCCAAGAAGGGGAATTGCTCCTTCAATGTCCTCAAAACATCATCTTGTTGCTGACTTGGCAACACCTCAAACTTGGGCATTTTACCCATTTCACACTCCTCAAGGGCGTAATCAAGCTTACCCTCAACATCTATCACCGAGACTACTCACAATTAATCTGGAGGCTTTATGGGTTGGAAAACATTGAATATCACTACCTCGCTTCCCACTTGAAACTTGAGCTCTCCAAGTTCAACATCCACTAAGGCTCTTCCCGTAGTCAACAATAGTCACCCTAATATGATGGGCACCTCAATATCCACTTTGCAAAACTACAAAGTCTACCAGAGAATAAACTTATCAACCTTGACCAATAAGTCATATAGAATTCCTACCGGCCGCTTGACGGACCGATCAGCCATGAGTAGTCGCATGGGAGTAGGTTTGGGCATGCCCAATCCTAACTTCTTGAAGATCTCTAGGGGCATCAAGTTGATGCTTGCCCCTAAATAATAAAAGGCTTTACAGAATACAAACAGCCCAATAGTACAAGGGATAGTGAATGCACCCGGGTCTTCCCATTTTGTAGCAACATTACTTGTCATCACAGCGCTACAGCTGTGTGAGATCTCAACGGTGCCCACATCAACAACCCTCTTTTTCTAGTACTCCTTCATGAATTTGGCGTACCCCAGCATTTGCAGTAAGGCTTCAACCAAAGGAAATTTATTGAAAGTTTGCTAAACATGTCAACAAACTTATTGAATTTGTTCTCTTCCTTCTTCTTATTCAATCTTTGAGGGTACGGAGGAGGTCCCTTGGGTAGTGTGGTCAGCACACTTTGCATAATAGGAGTGTCCTCCTTAATATCAATGGCCACTTGGGGAGGAGATTTAGTCTCCTCACTCACATCATCAAGATTAATATCCACCAGAACGTTAGGTGCACCAAGTTTCACCCCAACTCTCGATTCTTCAACATCTTTTTCATGCACAACCTCTTTTTCTTTGTCACACGGCTCCACAATGGCTTCAACACTAGGAATCTTCACCACCTCAGTCAGCTTCTCCACAATATCCACAATGGGATTTTTCACCACACCACTTGTTCTTCCACTTCTAGTAACAATAGCCTAAACATGAGCGTCATTTTTAGGATTGGTTGTGGTGTCACTAGGGAGTGTTCCCTTCACCCTCGGATTTATTTAAGTGGATAGATGGTTCATTTGAGCCTCAAGATTCTTGATTGAGGCCGAATGAGAGTTCATAGTTTGTTGAAGTGTTGAAACTTTACTTTTAATCTCACTAACCCTGATATTTGTTGTTCCTACCTTTTTCAAAATCGAGGACAGTCCTCTAACTTTATGTGACCGGGATTGCTTGTGGTGGGTTGATATAAAGAATCTGACTTATTTGGAGGCACGTATGAATTTGAGCTCTGGTGAATGTATCTATCACCCTTTCTATCACGGTCCCTCTATTGCCATCTCTTTCCTTATCCTTAATCCAACCTTAATTCTCATCCCTCAGGCGATAATACCCGAGACGAGAACCCGCCGACAAGTAGCAAAGTTCACCATCCACAATGGTCATTAGCTCATCATCACTAGCCTTGATCTCCGGTGTACTCACAGCATTCATAGTCTTAGCACTTCCGGCCCCCATTATATGCTTGGCGAAGAGGTCTATTTGCGTCATCATTTTGGCCATGGTCTCATCCCTCTCTTCATTCTTTCTCCGCATCTCATTTGTCAAAATAGATGTGGTCACTCCTGAGGTAGGAACATCAGCCTCCCTTGTGTGCCAAGCTTGGTTAGTCTTGGTCATTCTCTCTAGAAGGGCCGAGGTGACTCCAAATTATTGGTCCATGAAAGTACCCCACCAAGGTTGTTGGCCACAGACTTGTTCATTGAGTTCAAAGCTCTATAAAAGCTTTGTAGCAAGACATTATCTGGCAATCCATGGTTGGGATGCAACACAAGTTTCTTTTTAAATCTCAACCATGCCTCATGCAAAGGCTCATTGGGAAGTTGGCGAAAGTTGGTGATTTCATCCCTCAGCTGCATCATTCTTGAGGGAGGGAAAAATCTAGTCGTGAAAGCTTCTACCAACTCAGCCCAAGAGGTGATTGACTCATCGGGTAGCTCTTCCAACCATGTCATGGCTTCCCCCATTATAGAGAAGGGGAATATGCGAAGTCAAATAGATTCTTGGGGAATGTTTTGGAAGATGAAAGGTTGGCATATCTCCACGAAGTTTTGGATGTGCCTATTTGCATCTTCATGTGCTGCTCCTCCGAACATCCCTTTTATTTGTATTAGATGGAACATAGTGCTAGTGACATGGAATACCGCATTTCCAACCATGGGAGGTAGGCGGATTGCACCTACTCCTCCTTGCATTACGAGGTCATTGGCTGCTTCCATGAATCCGTCGACACTTCCATTATTTCCCACCTCGCTCATGGGCTACCTGCTCAACACCACAAAAACAACAAACCAACTAAAAAGAACAAACACTCTACAAGGTGATTTTAATTCACAATCAAAAAGGCTATACAATCACAATTCCCCAGCAACTGCGCCATTTTTGATAATGCTCAAATATACTCTCCGATTGGAGGTGATTGCGATCATTAGAGCAAAACATATTTATATTCCCGATGGGAGTCGGGGTCGATTCCACAGAGAACAATGTAATCACGATTGAGCTAATAAAGAATCCAAGCAACTTATTGAAGTTCAAAGAGAAAAAAGAAAAGATAACGATATGGGGTTTTAAACTAAGACATAGGATAAAAGACAATCAACTAAACAATAGATTTGATAAATGGCTTTCACATTGCTTTCACCAAGCAAGGATAACAAGGGAGATTTGGGAATGGAAATTCAATTCACAAGACTTACACCCAATTAACGCATAGGTAGCCTTGGTTAAGAGTATGCTCAACCGTCTTTTGACCTATCAAGCATATATCTCATGTGTTCTCTCAAACCTCCACAAGTAAGCAATAAATTAACCAATTTAACTTGGGTAAGCTGGGCTATCTCTAGATCCAACTCTTAGATGGGAGTTTCCAGCAATCAAACTATCTCTAGCCTTGATCTAGAGTGGAAACCCTAAATCCCCACTATTGAACCTTCACCAAATTGAAGAACTCCTCTCTCAAGAAAAAACACAATTAGTATGCTAAGTCAATGTTTGCAACCATAAATTATATAATTAAATCATGAAAGATTTAATAGACCCACCTATTTTAATCAAGAGAAAGCACAAGATAAGAATTCAAATACCCAAATTAAGTATTATCTCTAATACAAAATCCAAATCTCAATTCAACAATTAGTCCTACAAATTATCAATTAAGAATAAGAGTTAAAGAATGAAATTTAAAATTTTACAATAGAATCATCCAATTCTTCACTCCAATGGTGTAGGTTGATGAACTTGCTCTCCAAGCTTGCCAAAAGTTGTGAAAATTGCCAAAGATGCTTCCAAAATGGCTGAAAAGTGTTTTATGTGGATTGGGGTTTCCAAAAGTGTGAAAAGACTGATTTGGTCCTAGCTGAGCCCGTTCTCCGCAATTACGGAAGAAGTTCTGCAATTGCGGCATTCCCTTTGATGAGCATTATTCGCATTTTTGAAGCATGCACCACATTTGCGGCAATTGCTGTTATTGATCAGCAGTTGACTTCCGCATTTACGGTACTTTGGCCGCATTTGCGGCATCTGAGGCTTGTTCCCCTCTTTAGCTCATTTTTAGCTTCTTTTGTCCAAATTGCTCCATAGTCTCTACATGAATAATAATCACCTGAAATAGATCAAAACAAGCTATAAGTGGTCTCATATCACCATTAGAGGACGCTAAAGCTTAAGAAAAGAGATGTAAATAAGTGATTATTTCACCACTTATCAGTAACTATAGTAAATCTCAAGTTTAGAACCAAATCCTTGAAAATCATTCCTTTCTATATCGATAACATGAGTATGCAGAATGAGCATATAAATTTCCACGTTCAGAGAATATAGCACCCCAACAGGGCAAAACATGGCAAAAGTACCCTCCAATCAAGAGAACTGACTTGGAACTCCACCTAAATCCAAGCTATGGCCTCGACGAGCCCACAGTTACGCACAATGGTAAAATGAAATGAGAAGAATGGGGAAAATAACTACGAAAACAACTAAAAGCAACCACTCTACCTCTAAAACCTCCTAAAAGCATACAAAGGATTCCATGATAGGCACAACAATACTATGGCCTCCTAGACTAAGGATAACATGAATAATTTTAATCTATGATCCGAAATGGCCAAAATAACACAAGTAACATGATTTAAACCTAATTCTACCTAGAGTCCAACCTAACATTCCAGCAACATATATGATATAAAATCTAACTAAACTCAGTCTAGGAAAGTAAACTGTAACCTACCTCAGGGCAAAACCGCAAATACAAACCGTCACTCATGTGCCTTCCCCTTACGAACAGCCTCAGAAAGTTACCACGCTACCAAGAATAGAACCCAAGTGTCAAGACAAGAAGAATGACACCCATATTAGTCTACGAGAAATCAGGCCAGAAATTGGGTTGAAAAATGACCCTTTGGGACCGCACACCGAAACAGAAAATAAAATTCACAATATTGATCACAATGGGTCAAGGAACCCATGCCCAAAGGTTGAGCATGAACGAGACTCATTGCGGGGCTCAAAATAGCCCCGAGGACCTACCAGTTCAGGAGAAACCAAAAATGGAGAATTAAGGATTTTCAAGGGCGGAAACGTACCACTTTGGAGGCAAGAAACGACCAAGGATAGGAACAACAATCACCACCATGCCTAGGGAAAAGCTGGAGTTGAATTTGGAGGTTGGAACTCAAGCTTAGGAAGGAAAAACGAGTTGGTGAAGAGAGGGGAAAGAACTGAAAATTAAAGGGGTGGCCAGCTTAAATGCTGCCAGCGCCCAGGCGCAGGGGCGCATATGCATGCGCAGGAGCGGGCACGCCACAACGCCCAAAGCCTTGCAGGCGCACGACCTTTCCAGCCTAGGCAGTCACGCAGGCGCGTATAGAACAGTGCAGGAGAGCCAGTGCAGGTGCGGCCAGGCGCCCTCCATGGTGCCATACCTGCAACCAGCTGCTACCAAGCCAAGTTTTTAGCAAACTTTGAAATTGATGAACCCCACGGAATGCATCTAGGGTCCCGCTAACAAAAAAGAGTTGAGCTATTCAACTAAAAATGACATTCTAGACTCAACAGAATCTATGAAAATCCCAATGGAGGTCGATTTAATGAAAAGTGGGCCCCACGCCCAAAACCAACTATTGGCCAACCTTTACCAAAATGAAACCCAAAGGCCAAAAACAAGTCTGGAAGCCTCGGGACCCAAATCAAAGGTCCCTCTAGCCCAAAGTCAACATTTCAGAGATAACAACGCTGATGGAATTTCCATCCGAGGCCATCTTCTCCGAATGTTGACCAAAGTCAACCCCTCAAGCCATATTAGCTTGAAAACACAGAAAATAACACAAAACCAAACCAAAAGTACCCAAACCCAGACCAAGGATCCCACTAGACCAATAACCCTATTCCAAAGCCAACGGAACTATCAGAATTTGATTCTGAGCATGTTTACCAAGAAAGTTAACCAAAGTCAAAGATTTTCTAAGTTTTAAGTTCTAAAATGGGGAAATAGTCATAACGACCTAATGAATGGTTCGGGCATCGAACCATCAGTCCCGACAAGTCATAAATGACCTATAGCAGCTGAAGGAAAGCTCAAAATGCCAAAAAAGCACAAAAATAGAAAATGACCTGAAGGGTCATTACAACATCCACTACTAAAAGGACTTTCATCCTCAAAAGTTAGAGAAAAGATAGTACCTGAAGACTCATAAAGACAAGGTTAGTGGGTCTGCATGTCGGTCTCAATCTCCCAAGTAGCCTCCTCGACAGGACGATGCTGCCATTGAACCTTAATTGATGGAATATCCTTGGACCTCAACTTCCTAACATGTCTATCCAAAATAGCAACAGGCTCCTCCTCAAAAACTAAAGACTCATCCAACTGAACCAAATCCAACTGAAGTACATGAGACCCATTCGAAATATACCAATGCAGCATAGAGACATGAAAATCAGGATGCACACTGGAAAGAGCAGGAGGTAAGGCCAACTCATAAGCAACCTCCCCAACATGACAAAGGATCTCGAATGGCCTAATAAACTTAGGACTGAGTTTACCCTTCCTCTCGAACCTCATCAAGCCCTTCATGGGTGACACTCGAAGGAACACACTATCACCAACCATGAACTCTAGATCTCGGACTCTCCAGTCAATATAACTCTTATGCCTACTCTGGGTAGTGCGAAGTCTCTCCTGAATGACCCAAACTCTTTCCATAGAATCACGAAGCAAGTCAGTACCCCACGACCTAACCTCAAAAGCATCAAACCAACCCACTAGAGATCTGCACCGCCTATCATACAAAGCTTCGAACGGAGCCATCTGAATGCTGGAATGGTAACTATTATTATATGCAAACTATGCCAAGGCTAAACACTGGTCCCACTAACCCCCAAAATAAATAACACAGGCTCATAACATATCCTCCAAAACTTGAATGGTACGCTCAAATTGACTTTCAGTTTACGGATGAAAAGCGGTGCTAAGCTCAACTCTAGTACCCAACTCTTTCTGAATAGATATCCAGAAATACAGAGTGAACTGAGTACCATTGTCAGAAATGATGGAAACTGGCACACCGTGCAAATGGACAATCTCACAAATGTAGATCTGAGCCAACCTCTTGAAACTGTTGAAAGTCTGAACAGGCAGAAAATGAGCAGACTTCGTCAACCTATTCTCACTGACCCAAATAACATCAAATCTCCGCAAGGTACATGGCAACCCAACTACGAAGTACATAGTTATCTGCTCCCATTTCCACTCCAGAATGGGTAGCCTCTAAGTCAAACCACCTGGCCTCTGGTGCTCAAACTTTACTTGCTGACAGTTCAAGCACCTAGACACGAACGCTGAAATATCCCTCTTCATCCCACACCACCAGTAGTGGTGCCTCAAGTCACAATACATCTTAGCTGCCCTGAGATGAATGGAATATCTAGAACAATGCGCCTCCTCCAAGATCAGTCTAACGAAGTCACCAACTCTAGGAACGCAGATATGACCCTCGATCTTAAGAATACCCTCTAAATCCAAGGTCACCTTCCTAGCCTCACTGCTCAAAACCTTGTCATAAATGATCCTCAATCTCTCATCATCAAATTGTTATGCCCGAATATGCTCTAACGAGGAAGATCTAGCCTCAACACAAACAAGAATATGGCCTAGGTTAGAAATATCAAGTCTAACTAACTTGTTAGCCAAGGACTGGATGTCCCAAGCTAAAGGTCGCTCCTATGTCCCTATGAAAGCCATGCTACCCATACTCACTGCCTTCCGACTCAAGGCATTCGCTACCATATTTGCCTTGCTCGGATGATAAAGAATAGAGATGTCATAGCCCTTCAGTAACTCCAACCACCTATGCTGCCTCAAATTTAAATCCTTCTGGCTGAAAATGTACTAAAGACTACGATGGTAAGTGAAGATCTCACAATGCATGCCATAAAGATAATGTCTCCAAATCTTCAATGTGAAGACTATCGCTGCCAACTCCAAGTCATATGTGGTGTAGTTCCTCTCATGAACCTTCAACTGTCTAGAAGCATAAGCAATAACTCGACCTTGCTGCATCAACACATAACCCAGCCCAATACCTGAAGCATTATAATATACGTAAACCCCTGACCCTCGATCAAAAGAGTAAGAATCAGAGCTGAAGTCAACAGGGCCTTGAGCTTCAGAAAGCTTGCCTCACACTCATTTGACCACTAGAAGGGAATATTCTTCTGAGTCAATCTAGTCAATGAAGCTGTTATAGAATAAAACCCCTCCACAAATTGTCTGTAGTAACCTACCAACCCGACAAAACTGTGAACCTCGGTAGGAGAAGTAGGCCTAGCCCAATCACGAACTACTATAATCTTTTTTGGATCCACCATAATCCCATCCTTGGACACCACGTGCCCTAGGAGTGCCACAGACTCAAGCCAAAACTCACACTTAGTGAATTTGGCATATAACTGATGGTCTCGCAAGGTCTGGAGTACAAGTCTAAGATGTTGCTCATGCTCCTCTCTACTCCTCAAATATACCAGAATGTCATCGATGAATACAATCATAAATGAGTCAAAGTAGGCACTGAACACATGATTCATCAACTCCATAAATGTTTTTGGGGCATTAGTGATAACGTAAATACAACAAACAAGAAGGAAAGAAGGAAAAGATATGAGAATTAATAATTAGGAATTGAAATTATGGGCAACAAGGGGCTAAAACCCTCACCTCTCAATTGATTCCAACAACTAGAAACTAATTCAACTCAACTAATCAAGGAAACCTAAATGAAATCCACAAGTGGGAGACCTTCGATTAATTAAGTAAAGAAGTTAAACTAACAATCAAGAGAGTCACCCTAATCACTCACTAATTCCTTAAGGGAATTACACTAAGCCTTACACTAGCAACTACAAGTTTTAGAGTATCAATCTTCAATATACAAAAACTAGTCTTCCAAAATGAAGAAAAGCTACTACTTATACTAGGGAATAAGAAGACACTAGCTATTACAGTTTTGCCCTTAATGAAGTAAGGGCCTTGTTTGGTTGCCTTCTTTTGGGAATTCTTGAATTCCTTCTTCCACCTCACTTTAATGGACCACCCACACATTGTATCCTTTCCTTTGCATGAAAATCGTACGTGTCATCTATACCATCCATGCTCGTGTCAACCATGCTATCCATGCTAGTATCATCCTCCCCTTCTTGAAAATGATTCGTCCTCAAATCCAAACCTTAAAGACACATGAGAAGGACAACAACCAAAACATCCTCAAAGCATGAGGGTTAGTACAAGGGTTAGCAACAATATCACCATGCCAAGGAGGCACAAATTTGAGATATAACCAAATATCCTTTTCTTCCAATAAAAGCAACTCATCATACAAGGTGCAAAGGGTTTGGTTATGATAAACATCAAGAGACAAGGCAAACACAAAGGTCTTTGTGGCATCAAGTATCATATCTAACTTTGGAGCCATAAGACACAATTGTTTCATTATCTCACAAGTAGGCCACACCAAAAGTGGTGCAATCACCCATAAGGGTTTATTCGGGTCAAAAAAGTAAAAGACCCACATATCTTTACCTCCATACAAAATAAATCTCACACCACTACGGGTATCATCATAAGCAAAAAGGTAGTAGAGAAAGGTGTTAAGCTCACTATTCTCATCTAGGGCATGCCAAAAGATAAGGACACTGATAGATAAGAAGAGACATTTTAAGCACAAAACAATCCTCTCTATAAGACAACTTTCCAAAGGAAGAAAGTGCACCAACAAAGACATGCTACTAGAATAGTCGAGGGATTTATTAGGAGTCAAATCACTCCATGCCAAATAATACTCCCAAGGATTTGGGGTCCCTCCTATCATAGAACCAAACATGCTTCCAAAAGTTCCATTTGAAACTTCAACTTGTCCAACCCTATGAAGGTGACAAGGATCTTTCAATATCCATGGACTCTCCTAAAAATAAATAAGCAACTTAGCATCCACTCGAGGGTTTTCAATTGCAAATACACACTTTAAGAAAAGAATGTTAACAAGATGGCATTCACAATTTGGAACATAAGAGGATGAGATTAAGCATTTCAAGTACACTTCATTATTATTCCTCAAACAAACTCCCACAAAGAATGGATAAACAAATGGAGTCATGCTTTTAAGAATCCATCCTAACACCTCAACTTGTCTAACCACATAAGTGTGACAAGGAGTAGAATACATAAATCGGGCATCACGAATGCACCATGGATTCTTTCCCAAATAATAACTATGGTTGACATTCAAAACATGAAACACACATAACTTAAGCATATCCAAAACCAACCATGAATACATTGGAGCTATATCATCACTCTCATGGTAGGGTATGTGGTCATACAATTTCCAAAACCTACCTACCATAGGAAAAGTGTCATCATGACTCCAAGGATTGCTTAGAATAAGAGGGGAAGGGTACATACCTTGAAGACGGGCTTTTGAGTCTGCATTCTTGTGCACCACACTTGGTTTCCAAAAGCTTTCCCTCCAATGCATCATTTTGGACCCATAGACTTGGTCTTTGTGTTTCTTCTTAAGAGTTGACTTTCTAGGTAGCTCTATTATTAGGCCTTTAACCCTTTGTTCATGAGGGACTTTGTTCGGATCCTCCTTTAGAAATATTTGTCCATGAACCTGCAAAAGAGAAGGGATGGTACTAGGCAAAATGCTAGCACCATGGTTAGTAGGTAACAGGGGATTGGTATTGGCAAGTCCCAAAATTAAGTGCTCCTTGTGCACCTCTTTTAAGTCACTTCTTGGCTCATCAATCTCATACAACTTTCCTTCTTGAGCCAATTCTTTCTTCTCCTTTTTAAGTTCCTCTCTCTTAAGTACTTTCTGAAGCTCCCTCATTATCTTGTAGTCCTCACTCACTTGATAGGGTGTTAAAGGTACAAGAATGTGCCTTCGTCCTCCAAATACAAATGAGTATTTATTGGACTCCACTTGATATCGAACATCCCTACCGGCTAGCCAAGGTCTACCAAACAATATATGACAAGATTGAATGGGCAAAACATCACATAACACCTCATCTCGATACTTGCCATTACTAAAATTCATGACCACTTATTTGGTTACCCCTACTTCATAATTCTCAATGAGACATTGAAGTGTGTATGGGTTGGGGTGTCTTTATGTAGGAAGCTTCATTCTATCAACCATAGTGCAACTCACCACATTAGTACTACTCCTACCATCAATGACCAAGGAACATACCTAATCCATCATCTTGAACCTTGCATGAAATAGGTTCACACTTTGATCAAGTTCCTCTTTAGAAAGATCCCCCATGATTCTCTTTAGATCACAAGAAGAGTTCAAATCCTTCTCCAATTTCTCATCAACAACATTTGAGGTTGCTTCATCATGCCTAACCTTAGGTTCATCACAACCATTCCCAACCTCATACTCTATCACATTTTTAGCATAAGGTTCATCACACAAGATAATATTTGACCTCTTTTGTGGACAATTTCTAGCAATATGTCCTTCACCTTGACACTTATAACATCGAATGATAGAAGGAGAAGAAGATTGAGGTATATCATGATTACCTCCATAGGCTTGGTCTTCCCCTTTTGTGCTGTAGTTAGCTTGAATAGCTTGACTACCATCTTGGAACATTGGAAGACTCGCCATGTTGTCACCCATCCCATGATTTGGAACACCTTGACCACCATATCGATCACTTCGATCTTCACACCTTCCTCCTTCATTCCTATACCTATCTCCACTATCCCATTTTCCTTGACATCTCATGATGCCTTGGTTCATACCAAAGCCTTCGGGTCTTTCCCACCATTCATTCGGGCTAACCTCTTCACACATTTCATCATAAAGAGGGTTTTGATAATAGATATCTTGGTAGGGTACTTGTGGGTAGTGTTGTTGGGTTGGAACATAAGGTACATGCAAGGATGCATGTGATATATTTTGTGGAGGTGCTTGGCTTCTATCTTGGTTTTCCACAAAAGGACTCCTTTGTGGTGGATGATATGGTTGTGTATTTGGATGTGGGGTGACTTGCCTATCATAGCTTGGGTTCATTCGGAATGTAGTTTGAGGGTAGGTTTGGTTCCAATTTGGTTGGGGGTAGTATAGGTTGAATTCTTGACCCGAGGTCCTTCTTGTTTCTTCACTTTGACTTGTCATAAGGAACCTCCTTTCATTCATACTATCCATCCTTTTTACCCTTTCCTCTATACCTCCAAACCTCCCATTTGTTTCAACCACCCTTTCATTCATATTGGTCACCCTCCTTGACACATTGAAATTCATCCCCATGTTGTTCACCAAGCTCCTTCCTCCATGGTTATAAGGAAAATGATTAGACATTGTACCTAAAAAAACTCAACAAACAATATTAGTAGAAAAAAAGCCTCACATCACTCGTATGTAAACTCTCAACTCATCTTCTATGGCGTCGTCTCAAAATTGGTAGTGAACTAGCTCCACTCAATCAACTCAAGGTCACCTATCCTTTGTGGAGGAGTAGATTCTTGTGACTCTTGAAAGAAGGACAACTTAAAAGACTCTAAACGGACTTGAATCAAGAAATTAATCAACAAAATAAAACAAGAAAAGAAGGAGGAAGAAGCACGAAAGAATTTGGACTCAAGAATTAAGTAACAAAAGTAGGAGAAACTACTTGTTGTTGCTTAATTTGGAGAATCAAAGAGATGATTTGATATTTTATAACTAGTTAACAAGTAATTAAAAATGTTAATTAGATGTTAAATAGTTGAGAAATCGAAGAAAAATGAGTGTAGAAGAAGAAGTTTGAGGTTCCAACACTTAGAAAAATTTTGGAGTCTTAAAAGTTCCAACACTTAGAAAAATTTTGGGGTTCCAAAATTTGAGACCCCTAAAAAAAAATAAGTATAGAACCTGCAGATTTTTGCTCTCTGAAATTGGGCAACACGCGCTGACGTGGCTGCTGACGTGGCAGGTCCACGTGGATTTTTTTTTTTTAAATTCCACTTGTGGACCCAACAAACATTTTTGACCACTTTGACTTGGAAAAAGTTGGATCAAATGTACCTTTTGGCTTCTTCTTCTTCAAGATGTTCTTGATGAATATCAAAAACACCTAGAGCATCAAGAACACACACTAAACACCAACACCTTCAAATGAGCTCGGAATTGGCTCAAATTTTAGGATTAGTTTCCCCTTAACGTAAGGAACAAACCCCAATGGTTTTTAAGCTCCAATTCCTCCTCAATCAATAGACCCACTTTCAAAGTTTGTAAAGCTTCAAAAGCTCAAAACCCTTTAATGGCAACTTCACTTCTACAACTCCAAATCGCACAAAATTTGAAATCGAAACTCAAAAAACACTAGGGAATGAAGATCTAGTGTCAAAAACAACAAATCAAAACAAAAAAATTCGGATTTTTTTTTTTGGATTTTGAAGATATCAAATTCCCAAGACTTAGATTTGTAGAAACAAACCTAAATCGAGCTCTGATACCAAATGATAATGGAAATACAACAAACAAGAAGGAAAGAAGGAAAAGATATGAGAATTAATAATTAGGAATTGAAATTATGGGCAACAAGGGGCTAAAACCCTCACCTCCCAATTGATTCCAACAACTAGAAACTAATTCAACTCAACTAATCAAGGAAACCTAAATGAAATCCACAAGTGGGAGACCTTCTATTAATTAAGTAAAGAAGTTAAACTAACAATTAAGAAAGTCACCCTAATCACTCACTAATTCCTTAAGGGAATTACACTAAGCCTTACACTAGCAACTACAAGTTTTAGAGTATCAATCTTCAATATGCAAAAATTAGTCTTCCAAAATGAAGAAAAGCTACTACTTATACTAGGGAATAAGAAGACACTAGCTATTACAGTTTTGCCCTTAATGAAGTAAGGGCCTTGTTTGGTTGCCTTCTTTTGGGAATTCTTGAATTCCTCTTCCACCTCACTTTAATGGACCACCCACACATTGTATGCTTTCCTTTGCATGAACATCGTACGTGTCATCTATACCATCCATGCTCGTGTCAACCATGCTATCCATGCTAGTATCAATTAGATAACCCAAAAGACATGACTAGGAACTCATAATGGCCATATCGAGTCTTAAATGTCATCTTTGGGATGTCTACATCTTGATCCTCAACTGGTGAGAGCCAAAACTCAAGTAAATCTTAGAGAACACCGCTGCCTCCTATAGCTGGTCAAACAAATCATCAATATGTGGCATCGGATATATGTTCTTCATTGTCACCTTATTCAACTGTCTGTAGTCAATACACATATGTATGGACCCATCCTTCTTCTTCACAAACAGAACTGGAGCACCCCATAGAGACACACTAGGCCTGATGAACCCTCTACTCAATAGATCCCGGAGCTGATCCTTAAGCTCCATCAACTCAGCTGGTGCCATCCGATATGGTGGTATAGAAATGGGTCGAGTGTCCAGCTCGACATTAATACCAAAGTCAATGTCACAATCAGGAGGAAGACCCAGAAGATTAGAAGGAAAAACATCCAAATACTTGCAAACCACATGAACTCATTCAAGAGAAGGTGTGGTGGCACTAATATCATGGACCTAGGCAAGATAGGCTAAGCACCCCTTTCCAACCAACCGTTGGGCACTCAGGAAAGATATAACTCCCTTTGGAATGTGACTATCGACACCCTTCCATATGATAGAGGGATACCAGGCATCCGTAGAGTAACAATCTTGGCAAAGCAATCCAAGATTGCATGATAAGGAGAAAACTAATACATGCCTAAGATCACGTCAAAATCAACCATATCAAGTACAACCAAGTCTACCCATATGTCGTACCCCAGGATAGTCACCACACAAGCCTGATACACCTGATCCACTACTAAAGAATCTCCTACTGGGTAGATACATACAAGGGCATAGGCAATGACTCACAAGAAGACTCCAGATGAGTAGCATAATAAGCAAATACATAGGAGAATGTAGACCTCGTATCAAACAAAGCAGAAGCAGACTGATGACAAATGAAGATTATACCCGTGATGAAAGCATTTGAATCCTTGGCCTCTGTTCATCCCAAAACTGCATACATATGGCCCCAACCACCATGACAACCTGATCTACCAGACTGAGAACCACCTCTAGTACCCTGGAGACCACCCCTACTACCTTGTGCACTGCCTTTGGCTGGCGGTGCTGGAGCCATGGGGGCCTAACCTGTCTGATTCTGTCACCTCTGGTGCAATACCGATGGGCACTCTTTATCAAAGTGAATGATCTCACCACACTCATAACAATCCCGGCTGAATATTCCCCACTGTGAAGACCCGGCTAAATCAGAATGACTACCATGACTTGTGGACCCTGAATGAGCACCTCGCAGAGCAGGAGCAATACTCTAGCTACTCTGACCCTCAGTAATCTGTAATGCTGCCTGAATGGGCCAGGTCGGCCAGAAATGCTGATGGTGCTGACCTCTGCCATAGTAGCCTCTACCACGGGCCTGTGAACCGCTGAAACTACCCTGATAGTGGGGCGTCTTATCGCTGCCTCCTTGGGCCTTATGAAGTACGCCTTCAATAGTGAAAGCATGGTCTACTACCTCCATAAACGACTAGCCTGATGCTACCATACCCTCTCTAGCCAAGCAAAGGTGTAAGGTCAATCCCCGTACAAAGTGATGCACCCTCTCATGCTCGGTGGGTAGAATTATAGTGGAATGCCTAGCTAACTGATGGAAGCAAACCTCCTACTCAGAAACAAACATGGAGCCCTTCTCCAACCCAACAAACTGATCCATCAACTACTCTCTCAACTACGCAGTACGTACTTCTCCGGAAGAGTTGCAGAGAACTGGGCCCAAGAAAACGAAGGTGATTCGGCTGGCCTACAAGCTACATATGACCTCCACCACTGTTTTGCTGGACTATCCATCTAAAATCCAGTGTAATATGCTCCGTGCGGCTCAACCAACCCCAAATTATGCAATCTCTCCTGGTATCTAGTTAGAAACTCATATGCATTCTCCCTAGAAGCACCTGAAAACCTTAGAGGACCCAATCTAAGAAACCTACCAAGCATCTTTTGCTCCTCAGAAGACATGACGGACCCGGATAGATTTGGTGGAACAACTATAGCAATTGGCAGTACCTCTAACCTGGGAGCTACAGCAGCAAGTTGTGCTCTTGATCCCTGAGCCGCTGCCTGAGCTGAAGTCTGAGCCTTATCTCTAACCTGAGAACAAATCAGAGTACTTGGTAAAGCTGTTGGTGGAGTCATACCCTCAAGAAACCCAAGTAACCGAACCAAAGTGTCTTGTAGCATAGGAGTAGCCACGAAACCTGCTGGATGTTGGGTTGGCCCACACCCTCTGGCTCATATTGAACCTCCTCAACCCTGAACTCATGCTTTGGTGAAGGTATCCTAGCCTGGTCCCGAGCTGCCACAGCTCGACCCCTACCTCGACCTCTGGGTTGACCTCTACCCTGTCCCCTAGTTGGGGCTCTGACTGCAAGTGTAGGGGCCTCATCCTCACCCACTACTGATCTCGTCCGAACCATATGAGAAGAGTGAAACAAAGATACTTAGAAGTTGATAAAGTAAAGGAAGCACGATAAGGAATCAAACAAAAATGGAGTCCTTCCTAGGAATGTCCTATAGCCTCTCGCAGATTGGATACGTATGTCATCATACTGATCCACGAGACTCTACTAGACACTTTGTTCTTGTACTGGCAAGACCGGTGAACCTAGAGCTCAGATACCACTTTGTCACAACCCAAAACCGGGCCATGATGGCACCTAAATAGCCCCCCAGTAGGCAAGCCAACCTAAACCAAGCAAAAGATAAATAAAGCAGTTTATATGAAGAAAATGGAAGATATAAATATAAGGGAGATAGGGACAATAGCATATATACATACCAACTATACTAAATATACAAAAATGGCCCTAAAGTGACAAAGAAGACAAAACATACAAAAGAACCAACCCGAACCTGGTGTCACTGGTACAAGAGCGTCTAAAGTATGGAGTAGCTATACAACAGACTCTGTCTATCCAAAATACAAAAATATAGACAAAAATGATAGATAGAAAGCATGTAAAGTCTCCAAGACACGAGGAGCTCACCGTGATCCAAACTGCAATAAGCCTCAAATGATGGGAGGATCAACGGGGGTGGCTCGTACTAGGTGTTGCATCAGAAAAAATGCAAAGTGTAATATGAGTACCAAACCAATGGGTACCCAATAAACATCATAGGCCAACCGAGCGCAGAGAGATAATATATAATTAAAATTATATGAAAGTAAGATAACTATAGGGATCCACCTAAATCTAGTTATAAAATTGGAAATCCACGCTAACCCGCTAACAGAGAAGAAAGCAACAACTAAAGTAAAACCAAGGCAACAAATAATCCAAGTATGCTCCAACATGATGCAATGTAATTAGAGATGATGAGGTGAAGCATAAATACATAAAAGTAAAACTGGGAATGTCGCATCGAGTGCCAAAAATTTAACCTCGGACTCATCAACATGTGCATAGAAAGTAAAACCCATAATAACGCATCAGGGCAGCTAAAATTGACCATCGGACTCATCAACAAAAAGTAAACAGAGAAAAAGTTTGGGAATATCCCATGGACGGGCATAAAAATAGTATTTTTTCTTTCCTTTCCAAAACCAAAAGCAAAACCAAAATAATTCCTTTAAGGTCCGAAAATCATAGTAACTATAGTAAATCTCAAGTTTAGAATCAAAACCTCAAAAATTATTCCTTTCTATACCAATGACATGAGAATGCAGAATGAGCATGTAAATTTCCATGTTCAGAGAATATAGCACACAATAGGGCAAAAAGGGCAAAAGTACCCTCCAATCAAGAGAACTGACTTGGAAACTCTGCCCAAATCCAAGCAGGCATCCTCGAGCCCACAGTTCACACAATGGTAAAATAAAATGGGAAGAATAGGAAAAATAACTACGAAAATAACTAAAAGCAACTACTCTACCTCTAAAATCTCCTAAAAGCATTCCAAGGATTCCATGATAGGCACAACAATACTACGGGCTCCTAGACTAAAGATGACATGAATAATTCTAATCTATGATCCGAAATGTCCAAAATAATACAAGTAACATGATTTAAGCCTAATTCTACCTAGAGTCCAACCTAATATTCCAACAACATGTATGATATAAAATCTAACTAAACTCAGTCTAGGAAAGTAAATTGTAACCTACCTCGGGGATGAACCACAAACATGAACCATTACTCATGTGCCTTCCCCTTCCGAACAGCCTCAGAAGCTGCCACGCTATCAAGAATAGAACTCAGGTGTCAAGACGAGAAGAATGACACCCAAATTGGTATATGGGAAATCAGGCTGGAAATCGGGTCAGAAAATGATCTTCGGGGCTCATGCAATGAAACAGAAAATAAAATTCACAATTTCAATCACAACGGGTTAAGGAACCCATGCCCAAAAGTTGAGCGCGAACGAGACTCGTTTCGGGGCTCAAAATAGCCCCGAGGTCCTACTAGTTCAAGAGAAACAAAAAATGGAGAATTAAGGATTTTCAAGGGTGGAAATGTACCACTTTGGAGGCAAGAAACGACCAAGGACTGGAACAACAATCACCACCACGACTAGGGAATATTAGGAGATGAATTTGAAGGTTAGAGCTCAAGCTTATGGAGAAAAAAGGGTTGGTGAAGAGAAGGGAAAGAACTGAAAATTAGAGGGGTGGCCAGCTTAAATGCTGCCTGTGCCCAGGCGTAGGGGCGCCCATGCACGCACAGGTGCGAGCACACCACAGCGCCCAAGCACTGTAGGAGCGGCCAGGCCACAGCGCCCAAAGCGACACAGGTATGCTGCCTTGCCTATCCAGGCAGGCACGCAGACGCGCACAGGCCAACGCAGGTGCGGCCAGGCACCCGCCCTGGCTCCATACCAGCAACCAATTGCTGCCAAGCCAAGTTTTAGCAAACTTTGCAATGGATGGACCCCCGGGAATGCATCCGGGGTCTCGCAAACAAAAATGACCAGAGCTATTCATCTAAAAATAGCATTTTGGACTCAAAGGAATCGACAAAATCCTAACGGAGGTCAATTTAATGAAATATGGACCCCATGCCCAAAACCAACTATTGGCCAACCTTTACCAAAATGAAATCCAAAGGACAAAAATAAGTTTGGAAGCCTCGGGACCCAAACCAAAGGTTCCTTAAGCCCAAAGTCAACATTCTGGAGCTAACAACGCTGACGGAATTTCTATTCGAAGTCGTCTTCTCTGAATGTTGACCAAAGTAAATCCCACAAGCTAAACTGGCTTGAAAACACAGAAAAAACACAAAACTAGATTGAAAGTACCCAGACCCAGACCAAGGATCCCACTAGACCAGAATCTCCATTTTGGAGCCAACAGAACTGTTGGAATTCAATTCTGAGCATGTTTACCAAGAAAGTTGACCAACGTCAAAGATTATCTAAGTTTAAGTTCTAATATGGGGAAATGGTTATAACAACCTAACCGTTATGGGGAAATGGTTCTAATCTGGGCACTGAACCGTTAGTTTCGGCAAGTCATAAATAACCTGTAGCCACTAAAGGAAAGCTTGAAACACAAAAAAGCATGAAAACAGAAAATGACCTGGAGGGTCATTACAATAGTTCATCATAGTTGAGTTACTTATAAGATATTTGCTCATTTGGTTGTGATACGATAAATTATATTTAATCTCGATTATTGTTTCCTATTTTAAGCCAGTCTAGAGCCCAAAACCTAAATGACAAATAAAATATAAAAAGTAATATAAATACGATATGATATAAAATTGAACCGAACTACATATAGCACACTATATTAGTGTGTTTGATGGGGGTTTTACACGGACCTGGCCTTATCAACCATCAATGTGTAACGGTCAATACAACGCACTAACTTAGTGTGCTATACCTGGCAGTAAAATCAACCAACACTTAGCTTTTTTGGTATTTTCAATTTATATGTTAGTTATGTTATTTATTTTTTTGTGTGTTATATGATTTATTCGTCTATCCTATTTTGTGTTAAAATCAATAAAGAACTACGATAATAATTATTATAAAATAATATATAATCAATAAATAAAATATATGCATTAAACTATTCGTACAATTAAAATTAAGGTTTATTAGTTGAAAAAATGTACTTACAATTAAAATTAGGGTTTAAATCCGATAATTTTGAGACACAAAATCATAACAAATTGAACTTTAAAAGATGTACGCACTAATGAAATTACATTTAGTTCTTAAAAAAAATATACGTACAAATAATGTTAGGGTTTAAGTCTTGTAATTTCGAGACATAAAATCACAACAAATTAAACTTGAAAACCCTAAGTTCATTATTACGTAAGTATTTTGAAGTTTAGTTTTTTGTTATTTTATGTCTCAAAATTACAAGACTCAAATCCTAATTTTAATTATACATATATTTTTTCACCTAATAAACCCTAAGTTCATTATTAATACTTTTTAAGTTCAACTTATTGTGATTTTATGTCTCTAAAATACAAGATTTAAACCCTAATTTTATTAGTACATATAATTTTTCAACTAATAAACCCTAATTTTAGTTGTACGTATAATTTAATTGTAATGACACTCCTAGTTATTATAGGGTGGTTAGGCCATAGGTACCCTATTAGATACCCCATAGTAAGTTGAGCTAAAAAATCTAAAATGTGGGGTGGTTTAAAATTAAAAACTGGTGTAGTATGTATCTGTGGTGATTTAGGATTCACAGTGATGTATGTTATGATGTTGTATGTCTGTTAGGGGGTGACCTAATAACTGAGACCTCCATAGGAAATTCTGGGACTGCAAATAAATTTGTAGTATGTGCTTATAGTGATTGTCACAATGGGGTAGTTTCATGATGACTTAAGTACAAAACTTTTGTTGTGAAATGGGGAAATTTTGCAGAATTTCCAAGCTATTGGTTCAGAAATTGTTGTAGCGAAAGGATTTCCATTGTAGCGATAGGATTGTCGCTGCAGTGAGACCACCATAGCGGTCAGAGTGTCACCATAATGGAACCAACCATCTCACTATAGCTCTCCATAGCAAGTCAATTTTGCAACAGTGGTCTCACCATAGAAAGAAAGGAGTCGCTGCAAGGAGTGACGGGAAGACAAAATGCCTGTTTGACTTAGATTTTTCGAGTTTTATTTCATAAACTCAAGAATTCTATTTCAGAGCTCCAGAGAGGCAATTTTCCCAAGGATAGGGTGAAAATTCTCATTGAGGTAAGTTATTCCACCAATCTCTTCTCCTAGTAATTCATTATCGTTGTAGAATCTCTAGATTATTATGGAGAGTTTATGGGTTAGAACCCTACGTTTATGAAAAGGGTGAGAAAGCCTATGGGTAGATATAATAATTATCCAGAATGCTTCTAGGATGCACATAAACACTTTCTAGCATGAAATTTGTATTCCTAAACATTAATTGCAGGAATTAGGAACCTTGAGTTACAAAAAATGAGACCTTTAGCATAAAAACTGCTTGAAAAGGGGGAAATTGGGGTAGAAACTCCACGAATGATGATAATGTGAATAATGTGAGACTAGTTTATGGGTAATTGACCCTTGGTAAATGCTACAGGCCTCAATAAGGGTAGAGTTAGTGGGTTTGAATTCAAAAGGCTTGAATTTGAAAGAGTATATGATTAATTACCCTCAATATTATTTGATTCT
Source organism: Jaltomata sinuosa (assembly GCA_003996215.1). Classification (NCBI taxonomy): domain Eukaryota; kingdom Viridiplantae; phylum Streptophyta; class Magnoliopsida; order Solanales; family Solanaceae; genus Jaltomata; species Jaltomata sinuosa. Next base: position 54,330 of record QJPP01001411.1, read on the forward strand.
AGACTTCGAACGTTATGAGGCATTGAGAAAAGGCAAGGTTCTTGTAAAGTATCTTGTTGATTTGGATTCTTCAGTTGAGATAGGTTATGGTTTCCATGTGGAGTTAGAATATAGTCTCTCGTATGTGTTATTTAATTGAAAATCATATTGGTTGGTTTTAGGATATATTTTTGATTACATATGTGTTTGGCTTGACAATGCTTGCATAACTGAGCATATATTTGTTTGAAGTCTGTCTTTAAATACTCATGGTTATGAAGTGCACTTGTTAATTTTGTGTACATGTTGATAATATTCTGAGACATAGTCGAATATGAGAACATATTGAGATATGTGAGAGAATGAAGAATATACATACTATTCTACTATTGAGTGACTCAAGTCTGTTATGAGCTTACAGATGAGCGAATATATTGTGGAGCGAGTAACATACTAGTATGTTACATGGACCCTAGGTTGTCCCATGTAGGTCATGACTACTTGGGCAGAAATAAGATCCTTTATCATATGTGTACAAATTGAGTGATTATTGTGAGACTAATGAGGTATAGAGACTATATGTCTAAGAGATTAATATGGGCATGAACATGTTTGTGATGTGGCTGCATTATTATTGCAGAATTATTTGATAACTTTTATGTCTATTTTGGTGACTTATATATCTTTTACTAATTGACATTGATATGTTTGGACTGAGTGATTTATCTGGATGATTAACTACCTGACTGTTGTGACTACTTGATTTTCTGAGTTATTGATTATGAGTTGTTGTACCGATCTACTTGTTTATTTAATTCTGAGATATACTTATTACTATTTTGAGTCATCCTATAATACCTATCAGTACATAGTGTTTGTACTGATGCTACTCCTGAACTTCTTTTTATTGAGTACAGACTGTGTTTCAGAGACTTTGACATGATCTCATGTTTAGCGTAGTTCAGTGAAAAATTTGAGGGTGAGCTACTCCCATTCATAGCCTTCACAGATCTTCTTAGTTACATATTATCTTCTCTCTGGATAATATTATTCATTAGTGATTTTGGATTACTTTTGGAAACTATTTAGTTAGCATCCTTTATGCGACGACTTTTGGATTTTGGGATATGTTAGTTAGACTTCCGCATTTTATTTTATCAAGTTTTATGATTTAATTATTATGCCTTGAATTATTTTATTATTGCTAAATAAACTGGTTAACTCTTGGGTTAGATGGTAACACTTGGTTCGTCCACTGGGGTGTTAGTATGGGTGCCACTCACGGCTATTTGGGTCATGACAAAGTTGGTATCAAAGCTTTAGGTCCATCGATCTCATCGTACAAGGACATGTTTAGTATATTCTTATGGAACGGTATAGAGACGTCTATACTTTTCTTCAAGAGGCTACAGGGCAATCAAAAAACTCAATTTTTTCTTTCTTTCATGCTATTACTTGATTCTAATTTGTATCTGGTGATTTTAATTGGTATTTATTAACTCTTTTCCCTCACAGATGGTGAGGACATGTGTAGCAGATGTGAGAGAGGAGGCACCTGAATAGGCCGTTAATACTATAGCTCAAGGTAGAGGACACATAAGAGGAAGTGGCATATGTAGGGGATGGAGATCAGCACCCTCTAGGGGCATAGCTCCAGCTGCTGTATAGGTCTATGAATAGGTCAGAATCCCCTCTCCCCACCAGAGAATTACGCCTGTCTAGTAGCAGAGGAGGCAGCGACACCATCCCAGGGAGGTGTTGCGCATGCTCTGGCTTTTGCAGAGGTGCTAAAGAAGGTTTTGTAACTACTCGGTAGTTTGGTAGAGATTGGGGCAGCACCCGCAGTTCCTACAGGTTAGAATCAGTGGGTTCAACATGTTGTTATTGTGGCTCCATGGATGGACAAGGCTCCCGATATAGGGATATTTCTGTGACCAATAGTAGGGCTGGTGATAACTGGATAAGAACATGATTTATTTTGGAGGTTCACTAAAATGAAGCATCTCATTTTCTATAGTGCTGAAGTAGAAGATTCTTATGAGTTCATTATGGATTGTCATGAGAGGTTCCATAAAATAGAGGCAGTAGAGAGATATGGGGTGGAGTTTGTTACTTATCATCTGATAGGGGATGCAAAGTTATGGTGGTGATCCTATGTGGAGTGTAGGGAAAACCGGGTAAGGATTGGGTTAGGTGTCTTGTTTTGAGCTAGTTTTCCACGTAGCCAAGACATAAAGGAGTCTGGGGGACTTTTCAGAATCAATATTGGGTAAGTAGAACTCCCAGAATCGCATTTGACATGGAGGGATTATTTCGGGTCATCGAGGAAAGCAAGTGTGTTGTAAAAGGACCAAATTTTGGAGATTTCCGTACATTCTATCCATGACAAGTGCAATGGCTCTGCCATAGCGACCTCCGCTATAGCGGTGGAAAATACCGCTATAGAGGTGGTCAAGGCAGTCAACGCCGCTTAAGACCGCTATAGCGGAAGTCATCCGCTATAGTGGAGTAGGGACCGCTATAGCGGGACGATGGGTTTTTAATGCAGAAACTTCCCCAAAATAATTCAGTTTTCTACAATTCATTTGGGAGAAGAGCTAGGGCGATTTCAGGCATTTTTCCTCCGTTCTTCATCATTTTTCTTTCCTAAGGTAAGGTTTCTACTCCCCAAACTTCGCACTACTTTTCCTATGCAGTAGAATTGCTAGGAGAGAACTTGGGGGAAGGTTGGAATAACCTAGGAATGGTGGAATCTGGGGAAGAAAGGGGATTCTAAACATGAAAGTTCTTAGGGATTGTTAAAAGTGAAATATAATGATCATATGTTGTTGAATTCTCTATTTTTATCCGTGAAAATGATAGAACTAGGGAAATTAATGGTGGGAAAGCCCAGGAAAAGGGTGGAATGATCATGTGTGGCATAGGGTTCTGGGATTTGGTGTAATCCGGGTAATGTGCAGGCCTTGTTTTTTAATTTCATATACTTGTATGTTATTTTAGACCAAGAACGAAAAAAGGAATTTGGAACACGGGAAAGCTCGGGTTGAGTAGAGGCTTACGAATTCCTGTGAATGTTGTATATTTTGTATTCTTATCTAAGTATTTGTATGAATTGCATGACTTAGATGAATTGTGTAGAATGTGTAAAGGTCCTGTTTTACAGTCTGTGAATTGAACGGTGCGTTGCTTGTTGGTTTACAAGTTGTTTGTTCATTATTTTGACTATGGATTGTTGATATTTGGTTGGCTCGGGTACCACGCCTGGTACAAGTATACTAACGGTTGGCTGGGGTACCACGCCTGGTACAAAATACTAACGGTTGGCTCAGGTACCACGCCTGGTACGGGTTTATTTACTGCATCATGGCATTGATATTATTGCATTGCATTGACTGTTATTGGTTCCATGAGTGGACCGGGCTGTTCTTATTGAATTGTGATATTCACTGATGGTCCTTGAGTGATCGGGAACCCTATTATATTTGTTGAGTTGGTCTTAGATTAGGCCGGGTTGTCTGTTTAGCACTTAGGTGTTGTTTAGAAGGGATCCTAGGGTGGGTCCGGGCTAGGTAATAAGGATGAGTTATCGAATTCTGTGATTGTGGCTTAGAGTTATAAGAAGTGAACTTCATGTGAAATGATCTAGGTAGAGACTTGTAGTCTAGGGGAGCCTATTAACTTGTTGCATATTTTTCGTACTTGTACTTGATTTGTTGTACTGAATTATACACTATTTATTTGGAACTGGCTAATGATCCTACCAGTATACAGTGGTGGTGTACTGATACTGCACTTGCTCTTTCTTCTTGTGAGTACAAGTAATCTTCCAGCGGCTGATACGCGACCTCATCTGTAGTACCAGCATTCCAGACTTCAAGGATGAGCCACTTGATCAAGCTGCCTTGAAGCTATCATTAGTGTTGTAGCCCATTTGTTTCGGGCTTAGACTATTTATTTATATTTTTGGGGTTGCATCCCCGTACTCTAGACATTGGTAGAAGTGTTTGGTACTGTTACTTTCAGATTCTAGGGGGTAATCTCCGCAAGTTTATATTAATGAAGTTGATTTATTGTTATTGAACTGCTAGTTTATTTTATGCACTGGTTTTGAGCTGTTAGAACAATTAAGTTCAGGGAAGTGATGGTTTGCTCACCCAGGGGTTAGGTGAGTGCCACTCACGGTGGTCTGGGTCATGACAAAGATGGTTTTAGAGCCCTAGGTTCATTGATCTCGTCGTACCAAACAGGTCTAGTAGAGTCTTGCAGAATGGTGCAGAGAGGTCCGTACTTTTCTTTGAGAGGCTATGGGGCTTTAGAAAAACTCTCTCTTCCTTCGTGCTATAACTTGATTCCAATTGGTATCTGGTGATAAAAATTGGTATCTAACCTCATTTACTCTTTTTTCCGCAGATGGTTAACACAAGGAATAATGGAGCTAGAGCAGTCGTCCCAGCAACGGGCCCGGCTGTTCATGGTAGAGGCAGGAGAAGGGTCAGAGGACGAGGTAGAGCCGCACCCGCTAGGGGTGGAGCTCAAGTGGCTGCTGGACAGCGTGAAGAAACCCCTCTCCCACCTCAAGAACACATTGCTGAAGATGTAGAAGTTGTGGCTGAAGATGGTAAGGTGCAGGAGGAGGCAACACCGGTTGTGGGTGCAGGTCTCCCTACTATGACACCAGAAGCCTTTCAACAGGCTTGGAATATTTTGAGTGGGTTGGTTGGTACTGGAGCCATACCCGCGGCTTTTGCAAACCAAGCCTTGGACCTTGATACTAGCATGGATGGCATGGTTGACACGAGCATGGATGGCATGGATGACACATACGATGTTCGTGAAAAGAGAAGCTTAGGAGTCGTGGGAGTGATGTGGATGAAAAAAAGAAGCCATTTGTGCAAGTGGTTAGGCTTTAAATTCAAGAATCCACAAAGAAGACAACCAAACAAGGCCCTTGCCTCATTAAGGGCAATATTGTAAAAAGCCAATGTCTTCTTATTTCCTTTAGTATAAATAGGATATTTCTTTATTTTGCAAGGAGTTTTTGATGAATATTGAATATTGAGCTTTGAAGCTTGTAGTTTCTAGGTGAAGCCTAGCATTAGTTGGTAATTTTAGTAGTGTGGATCTTGGAATTGTTGGTGAACTTCTTGGTTTGGTTAATCGAAGGTTGCTCATTTGTGGTTTCTTGAGTTCCTTTGATTTTTCTCAAATTAGGGTTTGTGTTTGAATTATTGAATTCAATTGGGAGGTGAGGGTATCAAGTCCCTTTTGCCCATAAATTCAAGAGTTTGAATATTAAGTCACATTCCTTCTTTTGTTTTCTTTCCTTCTTGTTCTTCCCTCTTTGTCCATTATCATTTGGTATCAAGAGCTCGGTTTAGGTTTGCTTCCACAAATCTAAGTCTTGTGAATTTGATATCTTCAAAATCCAAAAAAAAAACCCGAAAATCCCCAAAAATTCGAAAAAAAAAACCGAAATTTTTTCTTGTTTGATTTCTTATGTTTGACACTAGATTCTTGTTCCCTAGTGTTTTTTGAGTCTATATTTCAAATTTCGTGTGATTTGGAGTTGTAGAAGTGAAGTTGCCATTAAAGGGTTTTGAGCTTTTGAAGCTTTACAAACTTTGAAAGTGGGTGGTCTATTGATTGAGGAGATATAGGAGCTTAAAAACTATTGGGGTTTGTTTCCTACATCAAGGGGAAGCTAATCCTAAAATTTGAGCCAATTCCGAGTTAATTTAAAGGTATTGGTGTTTAGTATGTGTTCTTGGTGTTCTAGGTCTTTTTGATATTTTCAAGAACATCTTGAAGAAGAAGAAGAAGCTAAAAGGTACATTTGATCCAATTTTTCCTAGTCAAAGTGGTCAAAGATGTTTGTTGGGTCTACAAGTGAAATTTTTTTTTAAAAAAAAGTCAAAAATAGAAAATCAGATTTTGAAAAAAATAAAAATAAATAAATCCACATGGACCTTCAGTTGCCACGTCAGCAGTTGACCAGTCAACGTTGCCACTCACTGACAGCGCAGCAGCCAACTCAGCCGCCCAGCCCAGTCGCGCCACGTGACGCGTGCTGCTCAATTTCAGAGAGTAAGTGTTTCCAACACTTAGAAAAATTTTGGGGTCGCAAAATTTGAAGCATTCTGTCCAAGTTTGCAAAAGTCAATTTCAGCCCCCAAACTCTTTTCTAAGTGTCAGATTTGGTCCTTCAGAACTTTTCTGATTGTCAGATTTGGTCCATTTCTTCTTCTACACTCATTTTTCTTCCATTTCTCCACTATTTAACAACTAATTAACATCTTTAATTACTTATTAACTAGTTTTAAAACATCAAATCACTTTTTTGATCCTTCAAATTAGGCAACACAAGTAACTTTTCTACTTTTGTTACTTAGTTTTTTTTTAGTCCGTTTTCTTTCGTGCTTCTTTTCTTCAATCGAGTCATCCTTCTTTCAAGAGTCACAAGAATCCACTCTATCACAAAGGATAGGTGATCTTGAATTGGTCAAGCAAAGCTAGTTCACTACCAATTTTGAGATGACACTTTAGGAGGTGAGTTGAGAGTTTATATACGAGTGATGTGAGGCTTATTTCTGCTCATATTGTTTGTTGAGTTTTGTAGGTACAATGTCTAATCATTTTCCTTATAACCATGGAGGAAGGAGCTTGGTGAGCAACATGGGAATGAATTTCAATGTGTCAAGGAAGGTGACCAATATGAATAAAAGGGTGGGTGAAACAAATGGGAGGTTTGGAGGTATGGAGGAAAGGGTGAAAAGGATGGATAGTATGATTGAAAGGAGGTTCCTTATGACAAGTCGAAGTGAAGAAACAAGAAGGACCTCGGGTCAAGAATCCAACCTATACTACCCCCAACCAAATTGGAACCAAACCTACCCTCAAACTACATTCCGAATGAACCCAAGATATGATAGGCAAGTCACCCCACATCCAAATACACAACCATATCATCCACCACAAAGGAGTCCTTTTGTGGAAAACCAAGATAGAAGCCAAGCACCTCCACAAAATATATCACATGCATCCTTGCATGTACCTTATGTTCCAACCCAATAACACTACCCACAAGTACCCTACCAAGATATCTATTATCAAAACCCTCTTTATGATGAAATATGTGAAGAGGTTAGCCCGAATGAATAGTGGGAAGGACCCAAAGGCTTTAGTATGAACTAAGGCATGAGATGTCAAGGAAAATGGGATAGTGGAGATAGGTATAGGAATGAAGGAGGAAGGTGTGAAGACCGAAGTGATTGATATGGTGGCCAAGGTGTTCCAAATCATGGGATGGGTGACAACATACCGAGTCTTTCAATGTTCCAAGAATGTAGTCAAGCTATTAAAGCTAACTACAACACAGAAGGGGAAAACCAAGCCTATGGAGGTAATCATGATATACCTCAATCTTCTTCTCCTTCTACCATTCAATGTTATAAGTGTCAAGGTGAAGGACATATTGCTAGAAAGTGTCCACAAAAGAGGTCAAATATTATCTTGTGTGATTGACCTTGTGATAAAAATGTGATAGACTATGAGGTTGGAAATGGTTGTTGTAACATCCCGTATTCTGCATATACTAGTCCTATTCATATATCACTTGATATAGCCTTGTCGTATAGGTGAGGGACCGAGTTTCTTATATGAGCAGTGATAGTTTAATGTGTATTGAGAGGTGCTGTAATGCCCCATTCAGTTCAGCACGTAAATGGCCAAGTTAACCTCGACAAAAGTATTTAAACTCGAGATGGTGAGGTTGTATTTGAGTAAATATTTAGGGTGAAGTGTTAAGTTAAAGCAAAAGGGATGAGAAATTAGAAAATAGAATAAAATAAGTGAGCTGCTTGCTTGAATTAACTTAAGCTAGTAGGTGACAAGTAGGTGCATCACCTACTTTGACTTATTGACCAGCCTAAAGAACTAGGTAGGTGCATCACCTACTAAGACTATTTTGACTAGCTTAGAGGGCCAAGTACACCCATCACCCACTTGAATAAATTCTGGCCTAAAGAAGTCAAAGAAAGGGAAAGAATTGGCAGCCAAGGCCTAATAAGGTTAAGTCCAACAAAGCCCATGTAAAATGGCCAAGTAGGTGTATCACCTTCTTGACATTTTATGGCTCAAAATGAGCAAGGAAAGTCGGCCAAAGCAGCCCCTCTTTAAAGGGATTAAGACCAGCTCATTTCACTCATTTTAACTTGAAAAAAAAACAGACTTTAGAAGTTCTTTCTTTCTCTCTCTCTTAGCTTCACATAGCAGCCACAAAATACGATTAGGGTTCTTAAGTATTCTCCCTCTTTTCAAGCTAAGTTGAAGGAGAGTTCAAGCTCTTGAAGAAGTACAAGTTAGGAGGACAAATTTTTAGAATTTAAGGTAAAGTTACTGCCCATTTTTACCCCTTTTTATATGCAAGTTTGATGGAGAATTTTGTATGTGTTTGTGTCAAGAACCATGGGGTAGTGATTGGAATCCTTGAGTTAAAATACTTTCTTATTATGTTGAAGGATGTTTGGGATTGTTTTAGGAGCGGTTTTATGTGTATATATTTGGGACAGCTTGGTTGAACTTGTAAAAAGGTGTGTGAAGTTGTATTGAAGTATGGAAGGAGGGTGTGGTAATACACCACTTAATTGGGTGTTATGTTAACTTGCTGCCTGCACACCTTTGTATGTTGTTTGGTATATGTTGTGAAGTCGGAAGAGTTTCAGGGGACCTTATGAGAAGGTCGTACAGTATGTAGATATGTTTAGAGGAGAAGAGGTGAAAGGAACACTCTTGGTTTGATCAATTACGGGCTTACTGCCTAGTTACTGATTTAGTGGGATCAAGTAGCCCAAATTGGTTAACTAGCTACTAATACTAGTTTTGCCACGTATTTCATTGTAGATAAATAATCTGAAATGGGGAAGCTTAATTCGTTGTAATATCCGAGTTACACAACAAGGTATGTAAGGTTTCTAAGTTTCATATTCCTTGGCATGACCTCTTATATTTGTGTTGTTACCAATGAAGTGGGTTTCCTAGTAAAGGTACTTATATTCCCTGTCCCGACCTAAACTAAGTTTGTCTATCTTGTAGAGGCTTTGTAGACCAATGTTAAAGTAAAACTTAGTTATGTCTTTGCTCTTAACAGTTGTGGCCTCAATGGCCAGATCGTGTACATAAGTTTTTTGGCCTATCTACGTTGGTCTTGTTATTCAGGCAGCTTATCTATAGTCAAAGCTTCTTAATTGTCATAGTTATATGCATAATGAATCACAGGTTATAAGTTGGTTCTCTCGGGCCTTTAGGGCATCGAGTGCCTGTCCGTCTAAATGGAATTTGAGGCGTGACAAAAGTGGTATCAGAGCAGGTCATCCTAGGGAGTCTACAAAGCCGTGTCTATGTAGAGTCTTGCTTATGGGTGTGTTGTGCACCACATCTATAAAGAGGAGGCTACGGGACATTTAGGAGTTGTCTCTTTTTCTTAATCACTTAGATCGTGCAATAGAGCCAATGTTATAGGTTTATCGTATCTAACCTTTAAATTATTTTCATTATAGCAAAAATGCCGGTTACTAGGAAAAGTAAGAGTACTGGTAAGCAAGTAGATGTGGCTACTGGAGAAGGGACCAGCAAATCACCACCTAGACGAGCTAATCAAAGTGAGGCTCAACTGTCTTCATCACGGACTTCCTCCACTCCTCCATCTCCAGAAGAGCTAAGGAGGGCAGCAGCACCCCAAGAACCACCAGTTAATGCTACTGACCAAGATTTAAAGAATGTAGTTCAATTGTTGACCCGTATACTTGCTGGTCAAGGACAAGGGCAAGCAGGTCCAATTGCAGGTACTAGTGGTGCAAATAGGGAAGCTAGTGTGCGGATACGTGATTTCCTTAATTTGGACCCTCCATCATTTACCGGGTCAGATCCTAATGAAGATCCGCAAGACTTTATTGATCAAATACAAAGGACCTTAGATATTATGCATGTATCTGGTAAGGAAGCAGTTGAGTTGGCAACATATAGATTAAAAGGTGTGGCTATATTGTAGTACGAAGCTTGGAAACAATCTAGGGGTATAAATACACCTTCAGCTAAATGGAAAGAGTTTAAAATGGCATTCCTTGACCATTATCTACCATTGGAGATTCGGGAGGCCCGTGCAACTCAGTTCTTAAATCTTCACCAAGGGAATATGAGCGTGAGAGAGTATAGTCTCAAGTTTAATTCCTTGGCCAGGTATGCTCCTAATGTAGTAGCTACTATGGAGGATAGAGTTCATCGTTACGTGGATAGATTGGATTCATATCTGGTTAGGGATTGTACTATTGCTGCTTTGAACAAAGATATGGATATAGCAAGGATACGAGCTTTTGCACAAAAGATGGAGGATGAAAGGCAAAGGAGAAGGACACAAGAGTCAGAAAGAGGGCAGTCCAATAGGGCCAGATCTATGGGCCAGTTTACGCCATCCCAAGGTGAGTTTAGCCCTCGGTTTTCTAATAGACTGCCTAGGCCATCATCTTCCTACTCTACAGCTAGCGCTCCACCTCGGTTTTAAGGGTCTAGGGCTAATCAATTTGGGCAAAGGAGTGAGAGTCAAGGCTCACAAGTAGCGGGGTACCAAGAACAGGGAAGTGCGACTCAACCAAGATCTCCTAGACAGTCTTGTAAACAATGTGGAAGAAATCATCCAGGTATATGTCGGCTTGGAACAAATGTTTGTTTTTGGTGTGGTACACCGGGACACATGATGAGAAATTGCCCTCAAAGGGGCATGGGTAGCATGGCACAACCTACTAGATCGATTGCTGCATCATCATCATCGGTGCCTTCTTTAGGTAGGGGGCCACAGGTGCCTACAGGTCGTGGTAGAGGTGGTAGAGGAATTGCTAGTTCTAGTGGAGTTTAAAATTGTACATATGCTCTAGCAGAACGACAGAATTTGGAGGCTTCACCTGATGTGGTTACAGGTACATTGTCCATCTTTTCATATAATGTATATGCATTAATTGATCCAGGCTCTACACTATCATATGTAACTCCATTGATTGCTGGAAAGTTTGAAGCAACGCCAGAATTATTGGTTAAACCATTTGAAGTATTTACACCAACTAGCGAGTCTATTATAGCTAGAAAAGTCTATCGTAATTGCATAGTAACTGTTTGTGACCGTAACACATTGGCTGACCTTGTTGAGCTAGATATGATAGATTTTGACGTTATAATGGGTATGGATTGGTTGGCTTCATGCTATGCCATGGTAGATTGCCGAGCTAAGAGGGTGAGTTTCCATTTTCCAAAAGAGGCAGTCCTTGAATGGAAAAGTAATGTTGGGACACCAAGAGGTAAGTTTATTTCTTATCTTAAGGCAAAGAAGATGATGTCCAAAGGTTACATATGTCATCTAGTGAGAGTGAGAGATATAGATGCGGAGCCACTAGATCTTCAGTCTATTCCAGTGGTAAATGAATTTTCTGATGTATTTCCCGAAGAGCTTCCAGGTTTGCCTCCAGAAAGAGAGATAGAGTTTGGTATTGATGTGATTCCAGGTACTCAACCCATCTCCATCCCTCCATATAGGATGGCCCAGCAGAATTACGAGAATTGAAGGAGCAATTAAAAGATTTGTTAGAAAAGGGATTCATAAAGCCTAGTATATCCCCTTGGGGAGCACCGGTTTTATTTGTACGTAAGAAAGATGGCTCATTGAGAATGTGTATTGACTATCGGCAGTTGAATAAGGTGACAATTAAGAACAAATATCCCCTTCCTAGGATTGATGATTTGTTTGACCAATTACAGGGTGCTAAGTGTTTCTCGAAGATTGATTTGAGGTCGGGTTATCATCAAGTAAAAGTCAAAGAGAAAGATATACCCAAGACAGCTTTCTGAACACGGTATGGTCATTTTGAATTTTTAGTTATGTCATTTGGGCTAACAAATGCACCAGCAGCTTTTATGGATCTGATGAATAGGGTGTTCAATCCATTCTTGGACGTGTTTGTAATTGTATTCATAGATGATATCTTGGTCTATTCAAGATCAAAGGAGGACCATGCTAATCACTTGTGGCAGGTGTTACAGGTTCTTCGTGATCGTAAGCTATATGCAAAGTTTTCTAAATGTGAGTTTTGGTTAAAATCTATGGCATTCTTGGGTCATATTGTCTCTGATGAAGGAATAAGGGTTGATACTCAAAAGATAGAAGCCGTGAAGAACTGGCCAAGACCTACAACACCTACGGAGGTTCGTAGTTTCCTTGGGTTGGCAGGTTATTATAGAAGGTTCATTGAGGGATTTTCCTCTATTTCTGCACCCTTAACAAAGCTAACACACAAGGCAGCCAAGTTCCAATGGAGCGATGCATGCGAAAGAAGCTTCCAAGAGCTGAAAAATAAATTGACTTCTACACCTATATTGGTACTTCCAGAAGACATAGAAGGGTATGCAGTGTATTGTGATGCGTCGGGAGTGGGCTTAGGATGCGTATTGATGCAGCATGGTAAAGTAATAGCTTATGCCTCAAGACAGTTGCGGCCACATGAGAAAAATTATCCAACCCATGATCTAGAGCTAGCAGCGGTTGTATTTGCTTTAAAGATATGGCGCCACTACTTGTATGGGGTTCATGTTGACATATATACAGACCATAAGAGCTTGCAATATATCTTTAAGCAGAAGGATCTGAATCTGAGGCAGCGAAGATGGCTTGAGTTATTAAAAGATTATGATGTTGATATCTTGTATCATCCGGGGAAAGCAAATGTGGTGGCCGATGATTTAAGTCGTAGGACAATGTCAAACACCTATGGGCAATCCATGGAAAGACAAAGAATAGCTAAGGATCTATACCAACTAGCTAGCTTGGGGGTTCGTCTTCTTGAATCTCAAGATGAAGGGATTATTGTGCAAAATGCAGCAAAATCCTCATTAGTAGTCGAAGTAAAAGAGAAGCAATATAAGGATCTTATTCTATTACAGCTTAAGGAGAATGTACAACAAGGGATGACAAAGGCATTTGATCTTACGCAAACCAAAGTACTCCAGTGCCAAAACAGATTGTGTGTGCCTAATATAGATGGACTAAGGGAGAGAATTATGACAGAAGCACATCATTCAAGATATTCTATCCATCCGGGTTCAACTAAAATGTATCATGACTTGAAAGGAGTGTATTGGTGGAGTGACATGAAGAAGAACATTGCAGAATTTGTTTCTCAATGTCCAAATTGTCAACAAGTTAAAGTAGAGAACCAAAAGCCTGGAGGTTATATGCAACATATAGACCTTCCAATTTGGAAGTGGGACATGATCAACATGGATTTTGTCACTGGTCTGCCTCGTTCATTTCGGAAGTTTGACTCCATATGGGTGATAGTTGATAGACTCACCAAATCAGCCCACTTCTTGCCGGTTAAGGCTACTTATACAGTTGAAGAGTATGCAAGGTTGTATATTAGAGAGATAGTTCGGCTACATGGAATCCCAATCTCTATTATATCTGATAGGGGAGCTCAATTCACCGCGAATTTTTGGAAATCATTTCAGAAGAGTTTGGGAACACAAGTGAATTTAAGTACGGCCTTTCACCCTCAAACGGATGGTCAGGCAGAACATACAATCCAAACACTTGAGGATATGTTACGAGCTTGTGTATTGGACTTTAAAGGTAGCTGGGATGACCATTTACCACTTATTGAGTTTTCTTACAACAATAGCTACCATTCAAGTATCAAAATGGCACCTTATGAAGCTTTATAGGGGAGGAAGTGTAGATCACCAATCGGATGGTTTGAAGTGGGTGAAACTACCTTATTTGGGCCAGATCTTGTTCATCAAGCTATGGAAAAAGTTAAGGTGATACAACAGCGGCTGGCAACGGCTCAAAGTCGATACAAATCATATGCAGATATTAGAAGAAGAGGGCTGGAGTTGGCTATAGGAGATTGGGTATTTTTGAAGGTGTCACCAATGAAAGGGGTGATGAGATTTGGTAAAAAGGGAAAGTTAAGTCCACGCTATATAGGGCCATATAATATTATTCAAAGAGTTGGCCAAGTCGCATATGAGTTAGAGCTACCCCGAGAGCTTTCAACAGTCCATCCGGTATTTCATGTCTCAATGCTTCGAAAGTGTATAGGTGACCCATCTCGTATTACTCCTACTGAAGATGTACAAGTTATGGGAGATCTCACTTATGAAGAAGTACCCATTGCTATTCTGGATCGCCAAGTTAAGAGGCTAAGAAATAAGGAAGTAGCTTCCGTAAAAGTACTGCAGAGAAACCAACAAGTAGAAGAAGTTACATGGGAAGCGGAAGAAGCGATGAAATCCAAGTATCCTTATCTATTTCAGTCCGATGAGAAAGGTGAAAGTGTCGAGTTGAGGCATTAACTAGTAAGTATAAGTATATATATATTATCTATCTAATAGTGGTACTTAACTTAGGATTGAGTTTGTTTGGGCTGGTTAACTTTAATATCATTCGAGGACGAATGTTCCTAAGAAGGGGAGGATGTAACATCCAGTATTCTGCATATACTAGTCCTATTCATATATCACTTGATATAGCCTTGTCGTATAGGTGAGGTACCGAGTTTCTTATATGAGCAGCGATAGTTTAATGTGTATTGGGAGGTGCTGTAATGCCCCATTCAGTTCAGCACGTAAAGGCCAAGTTAACCTCGACAAAAGTATTTAAACTCGAGATGGTGAGGTTGTATTTGAGTAAATATTTAGGGTGAAGTGTTAAGTTAAAGCAAAAGGGATGAGAAATTAGAAAATAGAATAAAATAAGTGAGATGCTTGCTTGACTTAACTAAGCTAGTAGGTGACAAGTAGGTGCTCACCTACTTTGACTTATTGACCAGCCTAAAGAACTAGGTAGGTGCATCACCTACTAAGACTATTTTGACTAGCTTAGAGGGCCAAGTACACCCATCACCCACTTGAATAAATTCTGGCCCAAAGAAGTGAAAGAAAGGGAAAGAATTTGCAGCCAAGGCCCAATAAGGTTAAGTACAACAAAGCCCATGTAAAATGGCCAAGTAGGTGTATCACCTTCTTGACATTTTGTGGCTCAAAATGAGCAAGGAAAGTCGGCCAAAGCAGCCCCCCTTTAAAAGGGGTTAAGACCAGCTCATTTCACTCATTTTAACTTGAAAAAAAAACAGATTTTAGAAGTTCTTTCTTTCTCTCTCTCTTAGCTTCACATAGCAGCCACAAAATACCATTAGGGTTCTTAAGTATTCTCCCTCTTTTCAAGCTAAGTTGAAGGAGAGTTCAAGCTCTTGAAGAAGTACAAGTTAGGAGGACAGATTTTCTGAATTTAAGGTAAAGTTACTGCCCATTTTTGCCCCTTTTTATATGCAAGTTTGATGGAGAATTTTGTATGTGTTTGTGTCAAGAACCATGGGGTAGTGATTGGAATCCTTGAGTTAAAATACTTTCTTATTATGTTGAAGGATGTTTGGGATTGTTTTAGGAGCGGTTTTATATGTATATATTTGGGACAGCTTGGTTGAACTTGTAAAAGGGTGTGTGAAGTTGTATTGAAGTATGGAAGGAGGGTGTGGTAATACACCACTTAATTGGGTGTTATGGTAACTTGCTGCCTGCACACCTTTATATGTTGTTTGGTATATGTTGTGAAGTCGGGAGAGTTTCAAGGGACCTTATGAGAAGGTCGTACAGTATGTAGATATGTTTAGAGGAGAAGAGGTGAAAGGAACACTCTTGGTTTGATCAATTATGAGCTTACTGCCTAGTTACTGATTTAGTGGGATCAAGTAGCCCAAATTGGTTAACTAGCTACTAATACTAGTTTTGCCACGTATTTCATTGTAGATAAATAATCTGAAATGGGGAAGCTTAATTCGTTGTAATATCCGAGTTACACAACAAGGTATGTAAGGTTTCTAAGTTTCATATTCCTTGGCATGACCTCTTATATTTGTGTTGTTACCAATGAAGTGAGTTTCCTAGTAAAGGTACTTTCAACAGCAAGCTTTGTGAGTTATTCTCTAAGCCAAATGAGGTTTAGTGTATCATATAAGCTCCTAAACAGTACGTTGATGTTACGTTTGCTCCTTATATCATTGTTACTGCCTTAAGTGCATGTTCACATGTCTTCTTCTACTGGTCCATAGTTTTGAGCTCAATAAAGGTTACAACCACCAAAGTAACAATCTCAAAGATTAAAGAAACTAAATGAAGTAATCTGTATATGTGTGGGTGGCAGCCTAGGGGTGAAAGCCTAGCATGGGTCGATCCCTATTTGTGTACTTATGGGTGGCAGCCTAGGGGAGAAAGCCTAGCATGGGTCGATCCTAATTTGTATATTTATGAGGGCAGCATCCCAGGGGTTAAATTGCCTAGCATGGGACTCCTCTTCTACCATTGATCAGTTGGTCACGTGTATTACATGCCTTACAATGATCATAAAGCAAAAAAGAGTAACCAAAGAATGTAATATACATGATTTCACAAGTGTAACCAAATGTGATCTTCTATTCTTATTTACATGTTTATGCACTGATACCTGATTCTATTTGAGCTCTTGTTTACATATGGTTTACTTTATGCCTTACATATTCAGTACATTCTCTCGTACTGACGTCCCTCATGGGGACGCTGCATTTCATGCCGCAGGCACATGTACTCTGGCTAGTAGACCTCCCCAGTAGGAGCACAGGACACTCGGCTGCTGTTGGTGAGCTCCAGGTTGATTCGGGGCTTTACCGAGTCTTTGGTATATATTTTGGGTATTGTATAGTTAAGGGTAAGGCGGGGCCCTGTCCCGACCTAAACTAAGTTTGTCTATCTTGTAGAGGCTTTGTAGACCAATGTTAAAGTAAAACTTAGTTATGTCTTTGCTCTTAACAGTTGTGGCCTCAATGGCCAGATCGTGTACATAAGTTTTGGGCCTATCTATGTTGGTCTTGTTATTCAGGCAACTTATCTATAGTCAAAGCTTCTTAATTGTCATAGTTATATGCATGATGAATCACAGGTTATAAGTTGGTTCTCTCGGGCCTTTAGGGCATCGAGTGCCTGTCCGTCTAAATGGAATTTGAGGCGTGACAGTTGTGATTAGAAGGGTTTGGCATGATGAAGCAACCTCAAATATTAATGTTGAGCAATTGGAGAAGGATTTGAACTCTCCTTGTGATCTAAGGCGAATCATGAGGGATCTTTCTAAAGAGGTACTTGATCAAAGTATGAACCTATTTCATGCAAGGTTCAAGATGATGGATCGGGTATGTTCCTTGGTCATTGATGGTAGGAGTAGTACTAATGTGGTGAGTTGCACTATGGTTGATAGAATGAAGCTTCCTACATAAATACACCCCAAGCCATACACACTTCAATGGCTCATTGAGAATGATCAAGTAGAGGTAACCAAGCAAGTGGTCATGAATTTTAGCATTGGCAAGTATCAAGATGAGGTGTTATGTGATGTTTTGCCCATGCAATCTTGTCATATGTTATTTGGTAGACCTTGGATAGCTGGTAGGGATGTTCAATATCAAGTGGAGTCCAACAAATACTCATTTGTATTTGGAGGACGAAGGCATACTCTTGTACCTTTAACACCCTATCAAGTGAGTGAGGACTACAGATAATGAGGGAGCTTCGGAAACTACTCAAGAGAGAGGAACTTGAAAAGGATAAAAAAGAATTGGCTCAAGATGGGACGTTGTATGAGATTGATGAGCCAAGAAGTGACTTGAAAAAGGTGCACATGGAGCACTTAATTATGGGACTTGCCAATACCAATCCCTTGTTATTTTACCTAGTACCATCCCTTCTCTTTTGTAGGTTCATGGACAATTATTTCTAAAGGACAATCCGAACAAAGTCCCTCACGAACAAAGGGTTGAAGGCCTAATAATGGAGCTACCTAGCAAGTGAACTCCTAAAAATAAACACAAAGACCAAGTCTATTGGTCCAAGATGATGCATTGGAGGGAAAGCTTTGGGAAACCAAGTGTGGTGGACAAGAATGCACACTCAAAGGCCCATCTTCGAGGTAGGTACCCTTCCCCTCTCATTCCAAGAAATCCTTGGAGTCATGATGACATTTTTCCTATGGTAGGTAGGTTTTGGAAATTGTATGACCTCATACCCTACCATGAGAGTGATGATATAGCTCCAATGTATTCATGATTGGTTTTGTCTATGCTTAAGTTATGTGAGTTTTATGTTTTGAATGCCAACCACAGTTTTTGTTTGGGAAAGAATCCATGGTGCATCCATGATACCCGATTTATGTATTCTACTCCTTGTCACACTTATGTGACTAGACAAGTTGAGGTGTTAGGATGGATTCTTGGAAGCATGAATTTGCATGTTTATCCACTCTTTGTGGGAGTTTGTTTGAGGAATAATAATGAAGTGTACTTGAAATGCTTAATCTCGTCCTCTTGTGTTCCAAATTGTGAATGCCATCTTGTTAACATTCTTTCCTTAAAGTGTGTATTTGCAATTGAGAACTCTCAAGTGGATGCTAAGTTGCTTATTTATTTTTGGGAGAGTCCATGGATATTGAAAGCTCCTTGTCACCTTCATAGGCTTGGACAAGTTGAAGCTTCAAATGGAACTCTTGGAAGCATGTTTGGTTCTATGATAGGAGGGACCCCAACTCCTTGGGAGTATTATTTGACATGGAGTGATTTGACTCCTAATAGATCCCTCGACTATTCTAGTAGCATTCCTTTGTTGGTGCACTTCCTTCCTTTGGAAAGTTGCTTGTTAGTGATAACGGAAAAACAACAAACAAGAAACAAAGAAGGAAAAGATATGTGGATTAACAACTAGAAATTGAAATTATGGGCAACAAGGGACTTGATACCCTCACCTCCCAATTGATTTCAATAACTAAGAAATTAACCCTACTCAATCAACCAAGGAAACCAAATGAATTCCACAAATGGGTGACACTTTGATTAATTAAACAAAAAAAGTTAACTAACAATTAGGAGAGTTCACCCTAATCACTCACTAATTCCTTAAGGGAATTAAACTAATCACTAAGATATCAACTACAAATTTAGAGTATCAATATTTAACATCCAAAACTAGTCTTCAAAATGAAGAAAAGCTACTACTTATAGTAAGGAAATAAGAAGACATTGACTTTTTACAACATTTCCCTTAATGAGGCAAGGGCCTTGTTTGGTTGTCTTCTTTATGGATTCTTGAATTTAAAGCCTAGCCACTTGCACAAATGACCTCTTTTCTTCATCTACATCACTCCCACGGACTCATAAGCTTCCCTTTGCACGAACATCGTATGTGTTATCTATGCCATCCATGCTCGTGTCAACCATGCTATCCATGCTAGTATCATCCTCTCCTTCTTGAAAATGATTCGTCCTCGAATCCAAACCTTAAAACACATGAGAAGGACAACAACCAAAACATCCTCAAAGTATGAGGGTTAGTACAAGGGTTAGCAATAATATCAGCATGCCAAGGAGGCACAAATTTGAGGTACAACCAAATATCCTTTGCTTCCAATAAAAGCAACTCATCATACAAGGTGCAAAGGTTTTGGTTATGATAAACATCAAGAGACAAGGCAAATACAAAGGTCTTCGTGGCATCAAGAATTCCAAAAGATGGTATGATATTTAACTTTGGAGCCATAAGACACAATTGTTTCATTGTCTCGCAAGAAGGCCACACCAAAAGTGGTGCAATCACCCATAAAGGTTCATTGGGGTGAAAGAAGTAAAAGACCCACATATCATGGTCACAAAGATAATTGGACAAATTAAAGGAACCCCTACCTCTATAGAAAACAAATTTAATACAAACATAGACATCATCATATGCAAAGAGGTAGTAAAGAAAGGTGTCAAGATTGTCAATCCTCCTCAAGGTGCCCTCACATGCAAGATCACAATTTGTTTCATGAATCTTATCAAGAACATCAACACATGTTGGGACACATGAAGAAGACAAGATACTTTGTAGGAAAAAGTCACCTTCCTTCCTCAAGTAGCAATCCCCAATTTGACCCACACCACCATTAAGACCAAAGAGATTAGAATTCGAGCCATCGCCTTCATATTTAACAAACAAAGGTGGGGTGTCATACAAAGGATCACAATTATCATCAATTTCATAAGGATAATCACTAGTTGGGTTTTTCAAACCATCAAACAAATCAATGTTAGCTTTATCCCAAGGATCATCCCTTTTGAAAAGTGATAGGCCGATGTCTTCAAGTGGGTAGTTAGTACAATATTCACCCACATCTTGCTTGTCATCTTGACCAAGCTTCACCTCACAAGTAATAGGTCCACTGTCCCTCAAGAAGGAAGTTCCTTCCTCAGGAAAGGTATCATCATCCCATAGTGGATTACCAAATAACTTGTAGCCTCCAAGAGTAGCTACACTTTCAACATTATAAGAGCTACCACTATGCACACTTTTAGTAGTCATGTCATCATCAAATAAGATATTATCCTTAACAACATATTCCATCACATGAGTTCTTTGAGAGACACGAGTAATGGAATCACTAATCAAGGAATCATTATCTAGAAGCAAGGAACCTACATGACTATTCACATGATCAACTACATCAACATCATCACTAAATTGAGGTTCATTTAGCACATAACAAAATTCCTCATTTAATGGACAAGTATCACAAGAAAGTTGATCACCGCAATTTGCAACACACAAGAAAGAGCTATTAAGCTCACCACATGGTAAAGGCTCATTAAGATCATACAACACACTCAATTGGCTATTAGCCACACAATGATCCATCAAGTTTAATAAAGTGCAAGAGTTAGCTTTGTTACCTTGTAGCTCATAGGAAGAATTGCCTTCACTTGGTTATCAACATTTAAGTACAATTTCTCTCTTTGGAAGCTTTCAACCACCTTATGATTCTCCACATATTGAGGTTCCATAATAGGTTCGCTTTCAAGAATACCTACACAAGTATCAAGACAACTAGAGAAACAAGAAATGTTACATGAGTTAAGATAAGGTTGTGACAACCCTCTCACATCACTCCACACAACCACTCCTTTTTTCACTCTAGAGTTGTCACTTATCATACCCTTACTCCTCTCAATCTTTTGTCTCTCAATTTCATTGGAGTTAGGACAAGTGCCAAGTATCCCTTGCGAAGGGTTAGATGATCCCTTCACTTCAAGCTTCCATTTTGGTGCATAAGGAGTGGATGTGTTTTCTTCTCTAGGAAATATTAGTGGAAAGAGAAGTTCCCATTTGCGATCCATGATATACTTGTACCAATCTTGTGCATGTGGAATTCTATGACTTTGGAACCAAGAATTTCCCAAACATATGTGACAAGTATCCATGGGAGCTATATCACACCAAACCTCCTCTTGATATTTCCCAAGTGAAATAGGTATTTTCATCCTTTTATTAACATGATACCCTTTTTGAGTAACAAAGTCGCTTCAGCCAAAAAGGTATCCCAAACAATTCAACCAATTGAGGGGTTATAAAGTTAGAAACACTATGATCATCAAGGACAAGATCAAACCCCATAGTACGATAAGCATTCACTTTTGTTTCAAGAATTTGCCTCTCCGGGTCTTTCCTATCTTGAAATATCAACTTGTCTCTACTTCCTCTAATACCATTTCTATATCGTGTACAAGACACATTGGTATGAGGATAAGAATCGCACATTATCATATTTCGAGAAGTAGGACATGTACCTCTTCTATAGCCCATACGATATCTTAGAATTGGTACCAACCATACATCAATACCTTCTCTTTTAGGATAGAAAGTCGCACAAGATGAGGAAGGACATTCAACCTCACAACTTCCATTTTCATCAAAATTTCCCTCAAAGGATTCACAAGACATATGGAAGGAAGCATTGTACCGCACATCGCCTTCATACTCATGGTGTGGAAAATGAGAACTTTCATAACCTTCTTCTCCACTATAATATTCTCCACAAGGTTCCTCTACCCCTTCAACATCATCACAAGAGTTATAAGCTCCATTCATCACATATTCATCTCTGGAGTAGTAGTTCTCTCAATCATAATGTTCATGAACACATGATCCTTCATATCCCTCATTAGCTCCATCATAGCCTTCATAGGCCTCAACATTAGAATCATAGCCTCCATCGCTACAAATAGAGCTTTCCATGTCATCATCACAAGTATCCGAAGCTATGGATGACATGCTACCTTATATCTCCTTTTGTACCTACAAAACTCAACAAACAATATTAGTAGAAAAAGCCTCACATCACTCGTATGCAAACTCTCAACTCACCTCCTAAAATGTCATCTCAAAATTGGTAGTGAACTAGGTTTGCTTGATCAATTCAAGATCACCTATCCTTTATGGTGGAGTGGACTCTTGTGACTCTTGAAAGATGGAAGACTTGATTGAAGCTAAAAGGACTTGAATCAAGAAATTTATCAACGAATTAAGATGAGAAAAGTTGAAGAAAAAAAGCACGAAAGAAATCGAACTCAAAAAAAACTAAGTAACAAAAGTAGAAAAGTTACTTGTGTTGCTTAATTTGAAGAATCAAAGAGATGATTTGATGATTAAAACTAGTTAACAAGTAATTAAAGATGTTAATTAGTTGTTAATTAGTAGAGAAATAGAAGAAAACTGAGTGTAGAAGAAGAAATTTGAAGTTTAGAAACTTAGAAAATATTTGAGGTCTTAAAAGTTCCAACACTTAGAAAAATTTTGGGGTCCCAAAATTTGAAGCATTCTGTCCAAGTTTGCAAGTGTGCATTTCAGCCCCCAAAACTTTTTCTAAGGGGCAGATTTGGTCCTTTGGAATTTTTTTATTTGTTTTTGTTTTTAAATTTTACTTGTGGACCCAACAAACATCTTTGACCACTTTGACTTGGAAAAATTGGATCAAATATACCTTTTGGCTTCTTCTTCTTCAAGATGTTCTTGATGAATATCAAAAACACCTAGAACACCAAAAATACACACTAAACATCAACACCTTCAAATTAGCTCAGAATTGACTAAAATTTTAGGATTAGCCTCCCCTTGACGTAGGGAACAAACCCCAATGGTTTTTAAGCTCCAATTTCTCCTCTATCAATAGACCCACTTTCCAAGTTTGTAAAGTTTCAAAAGCTATAAACTCTTTAATGGCAACTTCACTTCTACAATTCCAAATCGCACGAAATTTGAGATCTAGACTCACAAAACAGTAGGGAATCAAGATCTAGTGTCAAAAACAACAAATAAAAAAAAGTCATTTTTTGGGGGGATTTTCAATTTTTTTCTTTGAATTTTGAAGATATCAAATTTCCAAGACTTAGATTTGTAGAAACAAACCTAAATCGAGCTCTGATACCAAATGATAATAGAAAAACAACAAACAAGAAAGAAAGAAAGAAGGAAAAGATATGTGCATTAACAACTAGAAATTAAAATTATGGGCAACAAGGGAATTGATACCCTCACCTCCCAATTGATTTCAATAACTAAGAAATTAACCTTACTCAATCAACCAAGGAAACCAAATGAATTCCATAAATGGGTGACACTTTGATTAATTAAGCAAAAGTAGTTAACTAACAATTAGGAGAGTTCACCCTAATCACTCACTAATTCCTTAAGGGAATTAAACTAATCACTAAGATATCAACAATAAATTTAGAGTATCAATATTCAACATCCAAAACTAGTCTTCAAAATGAAGAAAAACTACTACTTATACTAAGGAAATAAGAAGACATTGACTTTTTACAATATTGTCCTTAATGAGGCAAGGGCCTTGTTTGGTTGTCTTCTTTATGGATTCTTGAATTTAAAGCCTAGCCACTTGCACACATGGCCTCTTTTCTTCATCCACATCACTCCCACGGACTCATAAGCTTCCCTTTGCAGGAACATCGTATGTGTTATCTATGTCATCCATGCTATCCATGCTAATATGAGTTAGAGAGTGTTATTTTGTGCTTAAAATATCTCTTCTTATCTACCGGTGTCCTTATCTTTTGGCATGCCTTAGATGAGAATAGTGAGCTTAACACCTTTCTCTACTGCCTCTTTGCATATGATGATGTCTATGTTTGTATTAGATTTGTTTCCTATAGAGGTAGGGGTTCCTTTGATTTGTACAATTGTCTTTGTGACAAAGATATGTGGGTCTTTTACTTCTTTGACCCCAATGAACCCTTATGGGTGATTGTACCACTTTTGGTGTGGCCTTCTTGCGAGACAATGAAACACTTATGGCTCCAAATTTAAATATGATACCATCTTTTGGAACTCTTGATGCCACAAAGGCCTTTGTGTTTGCCTTGTCTCTTGGTGTTTATCACAAACAAAACCTTTGCACCTTACATGATGAGTTGCTTGTATTGAAAGCAAAGGATATTTGGTTGTATCTCAAATTTGTGCCTCCTTGGCATGGTGATATTATTGCTAACCCTTGTACTAACCCTCATGCTTTGAGAATATTTTGGTTGTTGTCCTTCTCATGTGTTTTTACGGTTTGGATTCAAGGACGAATCATTTTCAAGAAGGGGAGGATGATACTAGCATGGATGGCATGGTTGACACGAGCATGGATGCATGGATGACACATATGATGTTCGTGAAAAGAGAAGCTTATGAGTCGTGGGAGTGATGTGGATGAAGAAAAGAAGCCATTTGTGCAAGTGGTTAGGCTTTAAATTCAAGAATCCACAAAGAAGACAACCAAACAAGGCCCTTGCCTCATTAAGGGCAATATTGCAAAAAGCCAATGTCTTCTTATTTTCTTTAGTATAAATAGGATGTTTCTTTATTTTGCAAGGTGTTTTTGATGAATATTGAATATTGAGCTTTGAAGCTTGTAGTTTCTAGGTAAAGCCTAGCATTAGTTGGTAATTTTAGTAGTGTGGATCTTGGAATTGTTGGTAAACTTCTTGGTTTGGTTAATCAAAGGTTGTTCATTTGTGGTTTCTTGAGTTTCTTTGATTTTTCTCAAACTAGGGTTTGTGTTCGAATTATTGAATTCAATTGGGAAGTGAGGATATCAAGTCCCTTGTTGCCCATAAATTCAAGAATTTGAATATTAACTCACATATCCTTCTTTTGTTTTCTTTCCTTCTTGTTCTTCTCTCTTTATCCGTTATCACCCAGCACACGCAGCCCAAAGCCTCAGGCCCATTGCGGCAAGGTCCATGGAGGTCCCAGACCCCATACTAAATCTCTGAATCAAAACGTGTCCTCTGGAATTGAGTTCGGATTCAAGCCAGTGGCTTAGTCTCAAATATGCATGCCTAGACCCTGCCTAGGACTAAAACAGTGAAAAAGATATCTCAAAAACCCTTCCAAGGGTGTACGAGCACAACTGTGTCTAAAACATTAGTAAAAACATCTCAGATGCTCAACCCGGCCGAGCCTGATATCATTTCAAATCAGTAAGAAAACTCAGCTAGAACTCTGAACCAGTCGAGTCTAGCAATAATATTAAATTGTGATAAAACCATATTTTTAACCTTCTTTTACCCCAAGAAGATCCATGTATCAAGTCAAATCATTTCCAAATCCAATTTCATTGAAAATGGGTCCCCGGGGCCATGCAAGGTTTGGAAAATCAGTTTTCGTAAGCCCAAAGCCAAAAATCATAATAAAACGTGGAAAACCCTTTTTATATGCATGGAAATGATATGATCAACCCAAATAGCTTCCTGATAGCTCACAATCAACCTACCGGCCCTGCACAGGCTCCGAAGCTACTCAATAAGCATAACCAGCCTAGAAAGATATTTCTATGTCCGGGACTCGCGAACATTCTCAATAATCCCACCTTCTATGTTTCAGAGTCAACAAGACCTCACGGGGTCACAAGGGTAATAAATATATCAACTAATAGGAATAATACACACAACAGAGGAAAAAAATAGGATGAATCATAAAAAAGCGGTCAAGGACTGTGGTACCAACCTAATAACCCAACCCAAGGATGCTAACTAGTCTAATTTTACCCGATATATGCAAAGTCTAGGGAGTTATGCCGTAACCTACCTGACAAGTTGCGGGAACAACGACATTCGAGGCCGAGCTGCTCTGAGAAGCTCCAAACGAGAATCAAACTATCAAATTCATGAATAAAATGTTAAGACGAATCTAACGATACCCATATTGCTACAATTGTAGCCGGCTCGATATCCGGGTCAAAAACCCAAAACCAAAAATGAAAAAAACTACGATGACCCCAATGATGCCAAGATGGCATGCTCCAAATTTGAGCATAATTGGACAAGGGAAGGTCACCAAAACATCTCGCCCAAGTTGGGGATTAAAGAATGGAAATTTCAAAAATAAAAATGAAAATTGGGCAAGAATTACTTACCACAAAGATGGAATTTCAAGCCGAGACGGACAATCCTTTACTTCCATGAAGCATGCACGAGCTAGGAGAATCCACTACATAAGAATTTCCAAGCTTTGGTAGGATCAACAATGGAGGAAATTAAGAAAATTCAAGGGAAGCTAAAAGGAACAAGTGGGGAAGATGACTTACCAAAAATCAAAAAAACACGGAAAATCCACAAGCAATTGATTCCCCAAGGATTAGAAATGATCAAGAGAAATTTTGGTAGAGAGAAATTAGTTTAGAGTGAGAAAAATGAGGAGAAGTGGCTGGAAAAAAATGAATTTCCAGCTATTTATAGATGCTGGCCGCAGCTGATTTTCTGCAATTTTAAAAAACTGGATGGGGCATTCCGGGCACGATCGGAAACTGATATTCAAAAACCAATAATTCTAATAGAGTGAAAACGATGTTCCAGACTCAACAGAATCGAAGAAACTTCCATACGAGGTCATTTCGGAGAAATGTTTACCCAAGTCAATACTAACAAAAAGGAACTCAAAGGCTCGAAATGAGTCTGACTCACCCGAAACCCGAACTAATCATCTTTCTAGCTCAAACTCAACATTCCAGAGCTGATGGAATTGTCGGATTTCAAATCCAACACTCCGATCATCGAAAGTCACCCGAAGTTACACTTTCAACTCCAAATGGCCTGAAAACTGAGAAAACCACACAAAACCCACACCAGAAGTTCTTAGGCCTCAACTAAAGGTCCAAGTAGACCAAACTCATCGCTCCGGAGCTAACAAAATTGTAAAAATTCAATTCCGAGCATGTTAGCTAAGAATGTTGACAAAGTCAATGATATTCTAATTTTAAGCTCTAAAACAGGAAAACAACCAAAACAACCAAACGAACGACCAGGGCACCAAACTACCAGTCCCAACAAGCCATAAATGACTTGAGGCAGCTACAGAAAGGCTCTAACAGTACAATGAATGCGTAAATGCAAAGATGACCGGAAGAATCATCACAACATCTACTACTAAAAAGACTTTCATCCTCGAAACTCAAGAAGAAGGGAGTACCTAAAGGCTTGAATAACTGCGCATACTGAGCATGCAACTCACTCTCGGTCTCCCAAGCAGCCTCCTCGATTGGCCGATGTCTCCACTGAACTTTCACAACCAGAATCTCCCTAGAACTCAATCTCTTGATATCTCTGGATAGAATAGCTATCGGCTCCTCAATAAATGATAACCTCTCATCCAACTGAATCGAATCCCAATGCAACACATGAGCCTCACCTGGCACATACCAGTGCAACATGGAGACATGGAAGACTGGGTGAACTGTTGAAAACATCGGTGGCAAGGCTAATATATAGGCAACACTACCAATCCGCTGTAGAATCTCAAATGGCCCAATATAATTGGGGCTAAGCTTCCCCCACCGACCAAATCTCATCACGCCCTTCACGGGCAATACTCGGAGGAAAACCCGGTCACCAACACTGAACTCCAATTTCGAGTTAATTTGAAGGTGTTGGTGTTTAGTGTGTGTTCTTGGTGTTCTAGGTGTTTTTGATATTTTCAAGAACATCTTGAAGAAAAAGAAGCCAAAAGGTACATTTGATCCAATTTTTCCAAGTCAAAGTGGTCAAAGATGTTTGTTGGGTCTACAAGTGGAACTTAAAAAAAAGAAGTCAAAGATCAAAAATCAGAAATCAGATTTTGAAAAAACAAAAAAATCCACGTGGACCTGCCACATCAGCTGACATGTCAGCAGTTGACCAGTCAATGCTGCCACGCAGCAGCCAACTCAGCCGCCCAGCTAAGTCACACCACGTGGCGCGTGCTGCTCAATTTCAGAGAGTAAGTGTTTCCAACACTTAGAAAAATTTTGGGGTCCCAAAATTTGAAGCATTCTGTCCAAGTTTGCAAAAGTCAATTTTAGCCACCCAAACTCTCTTCTAAGTGTCAGATTTGGTCCTTCAGAACTTTTCTGATTGTCAGATTTGGTCTATTTCTTCTTCTACACTCATTTTTCTTCCATTTCTCCACTGTTTAACAACTAATTAACATCTTTAATTACTTGTTAACTAGTTTTAAAACATCAAATCACTTCTTTGATCCTTCAAATTAAGCAACACAAGTAACTTTTCTACTTTTGTTACTTAGTTTTTTTTGAGTCCATTTTCTTTCATGCTTCTTTAACTTTTCTCATATTAATTCATTGATAAACTTCTTGATTGTCCTTTTACCTTCAATCGAGTCGTCCTTCTTTCAAGAGTCACAAGAATCCACTCTACCACAAAGGATAGGTGATCTTGAATTGGTCAAGCAAAGCTTGTTCACTACAAATTTTGAGACGACACTTTAGAAGGTGAGTTGAGAGTTTATATACGAGTGATGTGAGGCTTTTTTCTACTCATATTGTTTGTTGAGTTTTGTAGGTACAATGTCTAATCATTTTCCTTATAACCATGGAGGAAGGAGCTTGGTGAACAACATGGGAACGAATTTCAATGTGTCAAGGAAGGTGACCAATATGAATGAAAATGTGGGTGAAACAAATGGGAGGTTTAGAGGCATGGAGGAAAGGGTGAAAAGGATGGATAGTATGATTGAAAGGAGGTTCCTTATGATAAGTCGAAGTGAAGAAACAAGAAGGACCTCGGGTCAAGAATCCAACCTATACTACCCCCAACCAAATTGGAACCAAACCTACCCTCAAACTACATTCCGAATGAACCCAAGATATGATAGGCAAGTCACCCCACATCCAAATACACAACCATATCATCCACCACAAAGGAGTCCTTTTGTGGAAAACCAAGATAGAAGCCAAGCACCTCCACAAAATACATCACATGCATCATTGCATGTACCTTATGTTCCAACCCAATAACACTACCCACAAGTACCCTACCAAGATATCTATTATCAAAACCCTCTTTATGATGAAATATGTGAAGAGGTTAGCCCGAATGAATGGTGGGAAGGACCCGAAGGCTTTAGTATGAACCAAGGCATGAGATGTCAAGGAAAATGGGATAGTGGAGATAGGTATAGGAATGAAGGAGGAAGGTGTGAAGACCAAAGTGATCAATATGGTGGTCAAGGTGTTCCAAATCATGGGATGGGCAACAACATAGCGAGTCTTTCAATGTTCCAAGAATGTAGTCAAGCTATTAAAGCTAACTACAACACAAAAGGGGAAAACCAAGCCTATGGAGGTAATCATGATATACCTCAATCTTCTTCTCCTTCTACCATTCAATGTTATAAGTGTCAAGGTGAAGGACATATTGCTAGAAAGTGTCCACAAAAGAGGTCAAATATTATCTTGTGTGATGGACCTTGTGCTAAAAATGTGATAGACTATGAGGTTGGAAATGGTTGTGATGAGCCTAAGGTTTGGCATGATGAAGCAACCTCAAATATTAATGTTGAGAAATTGGAGAAGGATTTGAACTCTCCTTGTGATTTAAGGCGAATCATGAGGGATCTTTCTAAAGAGGTACTTGATCAAAGTGTGAACCTATTTCATGCAAGGTTCAAGATGATGGATCGGGTATGTTCCTTGGTCATTGATGGTAGGAGTAGTGCTAATGTGGTGAGTTGCACTATGGTTGATAGAATGAAGCTTTCTACATAAATACACCCCAAGCCATACACACTTCAATGGCTCATTGAGAATGATGAAGTAGAGGTAACCAAGCAAGTGGTCATGAATTTTAGCATTGGCAAGTATCAAGATGAGTTGTTATGTGATGTTTTGCACATGCAATCTTGTCATATGTTATTTGGTAGACCTTGGCTAGCCGGTAGGGATGTTCAATATCAAATGGAGTCCAACAAATACTCATTTGTATTTGGAGGACGAAGGCACACTCTTGTACCTTTAACACCCTATCAAGTGAGTGAGGACTACAAGATAATGAGGGAGCTTCGGAAACTACTCAAGAGAGAGGAACTTGAAAAGGAGAAAAAAGAATTGGCTCAAGAAGGGACATTGTATGAGATTGATGAGCCAAGAAGTGACTTGAAAGAGGTGCACAAGGAGCACTTAATTATGGGACTTGCCAATACCAATCCCTTGTTATTTTACCTAGTACCATCCCTTCTCTTTTGTAGGTTCATGGACAATTATTTCTAAAGGACAATCCGAACAAAGTCCCTCACGAACAAAGGGTTGAAGGCCTAATAATGGAGCTACCTAGCAAGTGAACTCCTAAAAATAAACACAAAGACCAAGTCTATTGGTCCAAGATGATGCATTGGAGGGAAAGCTTTGGGAAACCAAGTGTGGTGGACAAGAATGCACACTCAAAGGTCCGTCTTCGAGGTATTACCCTTCCCCTCTTATTCCAAGCAATCCTTGGAGTCATGATGACATTTTTCCTATGGTAGGTAAGTTTTGGAAATTGTATGACCTCATACCCTACCATGAGAGTGATGATATAGCTCCAATGTATTCATGGTTGGTTTTGGCTATGCTTAAGTTATGTGAGTTTTATGTTTTGAATGCCAACCATAGTTTTTGTTTGGGAAAGAATCCATGGTGCATCCATGATACCCGATTTATGTATTCTACTCCTTGTCACACTTATGTGACTAGACAAGTTGAGGTGTTAGGATGGATTCTTGGAAGCATGAATTTGCATGTTTATCCACTCTTTGTGGGAGTTTGTTTGAGGAATAATAATGAAGTGTACTTGAAATGCTTAATCTCGTCCTCTTGTGTTTCAAATTGTGAATGCCATCTTGTTAACATTCTTTCCTTAAAGTGTGTATTTGCAATTGAGAACTCTCAAGTGGATGCTAAGTTGCTTATTTATTTTTGGGAGAGTCCATGGATATTGAAAGCTCCTTGTCACCTTCATAGGCTTGGACAAGTTGAAGCTTCAAATGGAACTCTTGGAAGCATGTTTGGTTGTATGATAGGAGGGACCCCAACTCCTTGGGAGTATTATTTGACATGGAGTGATTTGACTCCTAATAGATCCCTCGACTATTCTAGTAGCATGCCTTTGTTGGTGCACTTCCTTCCTTTGGAAAGTTGCTTGTTAGTGATAACGGAAAAACAACAAACAAGAAACAAAGAAGGAAAAGATATGTGGATTAACAACTAGAAATTGATATTATGGGCAACAAGGGACTTGATACCCTCACCTCCTAATTGATTTCAATAACTAAGAAATTAACCCTACTCAATCAACCAAGGAAACCAAATGAATTCCACAAATGGGTGACACTTTGATTAATTAAACAAAAAAAGTTAACTAACAATTAGGAGAGTTCACCCTAATCACTCACTAATTCCTTAAGGGAATTAAACTAATCACTAAGATATCAACTACAAATTTAGAGTATCAATATTCAACATCCAAAACTAGTCTTCAAAATGAAGAAAAGCTACTACTTATACTAAGGAAATAAGAAGACATTGACTTTTTACAACATTTCCCTTAATGAGGCAAGGGCCTTGTTTGGTTGTCTTCTTTATGGATTCTTGAATTTAAAGCCTAGCCACTTGCACAAATGACCTCTTTTCTTCATCTACATCACTCCCACGGACTCATAAGCTTCCCTTTGCACGAACATCGTATGTGTTATCTATGCCATCCATGCTCATGTCAACCATGCTATCCATGCTAGTATCATCCTCTCCTTCTTGAAAATAATTCGTCCTCTAATCCAAACCTTAAAACACATGAGAAGGACAACAACCAAAACATCTTCAAAGTATGAGGGTTAGTACAAGGGTTAGCAATAATATCAGCATGCCAAGGAGGCACAAATTTGAGGTACAACCAAATATCCTTTGCTTCCAATAAAAGCAACTCATCATACAAGGTGCAAAGGTTTTGGTTATGATAAACATCAAGAGACAAGGAAAATACAAAGGTCTTCGTGGCATCAAGAATTCCAAAAGATGGTATCATATTTAACTTTGGAGCCATAAGACACAATTGTTTCATTGTCTCGCAAGAAGGCCACACCAAAAGTGGTGCAATCATGGTGGTGAACACCATAAGGGTTCATTAGGGTGAAAGAAGTAAAAGACCCACATATCGTGGTCACAAAGATAATTGGACAAATTAAAGGAACCCCTACCTCTATAGAAAACAAATTTAATACAAACATAGACATCATCATATGCAAAGAGGTAGTAAAGAAAGGTGTCAAGATTGTCAATCCTCCTCAAGGTGCCCTCACATGCAAGATCACAATTTGTTTCATGAATCTTATCAAGCACATCAACACATGTTGGGACACATGAAGAAGACAAGATACTTTGTAGGAAAGGGTCACCTTCCTTCCTCAAGTAGCAATCCCCAATTTGACCCACACCACCATTAAGACCAAAGAGATTAGAATTCGAGCCATCGCATGAATTAACTAACTCATCTTCATATTTAACAAACAAAGGTGGGGTGTCATACAAAGGATCACAATTATCATCAATTTTATAAGGATAATCACTAGTTGGGTTTTTCAAACCATCAAACAAATCAATGTTAGCTTTATCCCAAGGATCATCCCTTTTGAAAAGTGATAGGCCGATGTCTTCAAGTGGGTAGTTAGTACAATATTCACCCACATCTTGCTTGTCATCTTGACCAAGCTTCACCTCACAAGTAATAGGTCCACTGTCCCTCAAGAAGGAAGTTCCTTCCTCAGGAAAGGTGTCATCATCCCATAGTGGATTACCAAATAACTTGTAGCCTCCAAGAGTAGCTACACTTTCAACATTATAAGAGCTACCACTATGCACACTTTTAGTAGTCATGTCATCATCAAATAAGATATTATCCTTAACAACATATTCCATCACATGAGTTCTTTGAGAGACACGAGTAATGGAATCACTAATCAAGGAATCATTATCTAGAAGCAAGGAACCTACATGACTATTCACATGATCAACTACATCAACATCATCACTAAATTGAGGTTCATTTAGCACATAACAAAATTCCTCATTTAATGGACAAGTATCACAAGAAAGTTGATCACCGCAATTTGCAACACACAAGAAAGAGCTATTAAGCTCACCACATGGTAAAGGCTCATTAAGATCATACAACACACTCAATTGGCTATTAGCCACACAATGATCCATCAAGTTTAATAAAGTGCAAGAGTTAGCTTTGTTACCTTGTAGCTCATAGGAAGAATTGCCTTCACTTGGTTATCAACATTTAAGTACAATTTCTCTCTTTGGAAGCTTTCAACCACCTTATGATTCTTCACATATTGAGGTTTCATAATAGGTTCGCTTTCAAGAATACCTACACAAGTATCAACACAACTAGAGAAACAAGAAATGTTACATGAGTTAAGATAAGGTTGTGACAACCCTCTCACATCACTCCACACAACCACTCCTTTTTTCACTCTAGAGTTGTCACTTATCATACCCTTAATCCTCTCAATCTTTTGTCTCTCAATTTCATTGGAGTTAGGACAAGTGCCAAGTATCCCTTGCGAAGGGTTAGATGATCCCTTCTCTTCAAGCTTCCATTTTGGTGCATAAGGAGTGGATGTGTTTTCTTCTCTAGGAAATATTAGTGGAAAGAGAAGTTCCCATTTGCGATCCATGATATACTTGTACCAATCTTGTGCATGTGGAATCCTATGACTTTGGAACCAAGAATTTCCCAAATATATGTGACAAGTATCCATGGGAGCTATATCACACTAAACCTCCTCTTGATATTTCGCAAGTGAAATAGGTATTTTCACCCTTTTATTAACATGATACCCTTTTTGAGTAACAAAGGAGTCTCGCTTCAGCCAAAAAGGTATCCCAAACAATTCAACCAATTGAGGGGTTATAAAGTTAGAAACACTATGATCATCAAGGACAAGATCAAACCCCGTAGTACGATAAACATTCACTTTTATTTCAAGAATTTGCCTCTCAAGGTCTTGCCTATCTTGAAACATCAACTTGTCTCTACTTCCTCTAATACCATTTCTATATCGTGTACAAGACACATTGGTATTAGGATAAGAATCGCACATTATCATATTTCGAGAAGTAGGACATGTACCTCTTCTATAGCCCGTACGATATCTTAGAATTGGTACCAACCATACATCAATACCTTCTCTTTTAGGATAGAAAGTCGCACAAGATGAGGAAGGACATTCAACCTCACAACTTCCATTTTCATCAAAATTTTCCTCAAAGGATTCACAAGACATATGGAAGGAAGCATTGTACCGCAGATTGCCTTCATACTCATGGTGTGGAAAATGAGATCTTTCATAACCTTCTTCTCCACTATAATATTCTCCACAAGGTTCCTCTACCCCTTCAACATCATCACAAGAGTTATAAGCTCCATTCATCACATATTCATCTCCGGAGTAGTAGTTCTCTCCATCATAATGTTCATGAACACATGATCCTTCATATCCCTCATTGGCTCCATCATAGCCTTCATAGGCCTCAACATTAGAATCATAGCCTCCATCGCTACAAATAGAGCTTTCCATGTCATCATCACAAGTATCCGAAGCTATGGATGACATGCTACCTTATATCTCCTTTTGTACCTACAAAACTCAACAAACAATATTAGTAGAAAAAGTCTCACATCACTCGTATGCAAACTCTCAACTCACCTCCTAAAATGTCATCTCAAAATTGGTAGTGAACTAGGTTTGCTTGATCAATTCAAGATCACCTATCCTTTATGGTGGAGTGGATTCTTGTGACTCTTGAAAGATGGAAGACTTGATTGAAGGTAAAAGGACTTGAATCAAGAAATTTATCAACGAATTAAGATGAGAAAAGTTGAAGAAAAAAAGCACGAAAGAAATCAAACTCAAAAAAAACCAAGTAACAAAAGTAGAAAAGTTACTTGTGTTGCTTAATTTGAAGAATCAAAGAGATGATTTGATGATTAAAACTAGTTAACAAGTAATTAAAGATGTTAATTAGTTGTTAATTAGTAGAGAAATAGAAGAAAACTGAGTGTAGAAGAAGAAATTTGAAGTTTAGAAACTTAGAAAAAATTTGAGGTCTTAAGAGTTCCAACACTTAGAAAAATTTTGGGGTCCCAAAATTTGAAGCATTCTGTCCAAGTTTGCAAGTGTGCATTTCAGCCCCCAAAACTTTTTCTAAGGGGCAGATTTGGTCCTTTGGATTTTTTTTTTTTTTTTAAATTTCACTTGTGGACCCAACAAACATCTTTGACCACTTTGACTTGGAAAAATTGGATCAAATATACCTTTTGTCTTCTTCTTCTTCAAGATGTTCTTGATGAATATCAAAAACACCTAGAACACCAAAAACACACACTAAACACCAACACTTTCAAATTAGCTCGGAATTGACTAAGATTTTAGGATTAGCCTCCCCTTGACGTAGGGAACAAACCCCAATAGTTTTTAAGCTCCAATTCCTCCTCTATCAATAGACCCACTTTCCAAGTTTGTAAAGTTTCAAAAGCTACAAACTCTTTAATGGCAACTTCACTTCTACAACTCTAAATCTTACGAAGTTTGAGATCTAGACTCACAAAACAGTAGGGAATCAAGATCTAGTGTCAAAAACAACAAATCAAAAAAAAGTCATTTTTTGGGGGGATTTTCAATTTTTTTCTTTGAATTTTGAAGATATCAAATTTCCAAGACTTAGATTTGTAGAAACAAACCTAAACCGAGCTCTGATACCAAATGATAACAGAAAAACAACAAACAAGAAAGATAGAAGGAAAAGATATGTGCATTAACAACTAGAAATTAAAATTATGGGCAACAAGGGACTTGATACCCTCACCTCCTAATTGATTTCAATAACTAAGAAATTAACCTTACTCAATCAACCAAGGAAACCAAATGAATTCCATAAATGGGTGACACTTTGATTAATTAAGCAAAAGTAGTTAACTAACAATTAGGAGAGTTCACCCTAATCACTCACTAATTCCTTAAGGGAATTAAACTAATCACTAAGATATCAACAATAAATTTAGAGTATCAATATTCAACATCCAAAACTAGTCTTCAAAATGAAGGAAAGCTACTACTTATACTAAGGAAATAAGAAGACATTGACTTTTTACAATATTGTGCTTAATGAGGCAAGGGCCTTGTTTGGTTGTCTTCTTTATGGATTCTTGAATTTAAAGCCTAGCCACTTGCACACATGGCCTCTTTTCTTCATCCACATCACTCCCACGGACTCATAAGCTTCCCTTTGCACGAACATCGTATGTGTTATCTATGTCATCCATGCTATCCATGCTAATATGAGTTAGAGAGTGTTATTTTGTGCTTAAAATATCTCTTCTTATCTACCGGTGTCCTTATCTTTTGGCATGCCTTAGATGAGAATAGTGAGCTTAACACCTTTCTCTACTACCTCTTTGCATATGATGATGTCTATGTTTGTATTAGATTTGTTTCCTATAGAGGTAGGGGTTCCTTTGATTTGTCCAATTATCTTTGTGACAAAGATATATGGGTTTTTTACTTCTTTGACCCCAATGAACCCTTATGGGTGATTGCACCACTTTTGGTGTGGCCTTCTTGCGAGACAATGAAACAATTGTGTCTTATGGCTCCAAATTTAAATATGATACCATCTTTTGGAACTCTTGATGCCACAAAGGCCTTTGTGTTTTCCTTGTCTCTTGGTGTTTATCACAACCAAAACCTTTGCACCTTACATGATGAGTTGCTTGTATTGAAAGCAAAGGATATTTGGTTGTATCTCAAATTTGTGCCTCCTTGGCATGGTGATATTATTGCTAACCCTTGTACTAACCCTCATGCTTTGAGAATATTTTGGTTGTTGTCCTTCTCATGTGTTTTTAAGGTTTTGATTCGAGGACGAATGATTTTCAAGAGGGGGAGGATGATACTAGCATGGATGACATGGTTGACACGAGCATGGATGACACATATGATGTTCGTGAAAAGAGAAGCTTAGGAGTCGTGGGAGTGATGTGAATGAAGAAAAGAAGCCATTTGTGCAAGTGGTTAGGCTTTAAATTCAAGAATCCACAAAGAAGACAATCAAACAAGGCCCTTGCCTCATTAAGGGCAATATTGCAAAAAGCCAATGTCTTCTTATTTCCTTTAGTATAAATAGGATATTTCTTTATTTTGCAAGGTGTTTTTGATGAATATTGAATATTGATCTTTGAAGCTTGTAGTTTCTAGGCAAAGCCTAGCATTAGTTGGTAATTTTAGTAGTGTGGATCTTAGAATTGTTGGTAAACTTCTTGGTTTGGTTAATCAAAGGTTGTTCATTTGTGGTTTCTTGAGTTTCTTTGATTTTTCTCAAACTAGGATTTGTGTTCGAATTATTGAATTCAATTGGGAAGTGAGGGTATCAAGTCCCTTGTTGCCCATAAATTCAAGAATTTGAATATTAACTCACATATCCTTCTTTTGTTTTCTTTCCTTCTTGTTCTTCTCTCTTTGTCCGTTATCACCCAGCACACGCAGCCCAAAGCCTCAGGCCCATTGCGGCAAGGTCCATGGAGGTCCCAGACCCCATACTAAATCTCTGAATCAAAAGGTGTCCTCTGGAACTGAGTTCGGATTCAAGCCAGTGGCTTAGTCTCAAATATGCATGCCTAGACCCTGCCTAGGACTAAAACAGTGAAAAAGATGTCTCAAAAACCCTTCCAAGGGTGTCCGAGCACAACTGTGTCTAAAACAGTAGTAAAAACATCTCAGATGCTCAACCCGGCCGAGCCTGATATCATTTCAAATCAATAAGAAAACTAAGCTAGAACTCCGACCCAGTCGAGTCTAGCAATAGTATTAAATTGTGATAAAACCATATTTTTAACCTTTTTTACCCCAAGAAGATCCACATATCAAGTCAAATCATTTCCAAATCCAATTTCATCGAAAATGGGTCCCCGGGGCCATGCAAGATTTGGAAAATCAGTTTTCGTAAGCCCGAAGCCAAAAATCGTAATAAAACGTGGAAAAACCTTTTTATATGCATGGAAATGATATGATCAACCCAAATAGCTTCCCGATAGCTCACAATCAACCTACCGGCCCTGTACAGGCTCCGAAGCTACTCAACAAGCATAACCAGCCTAGAAAGATATTTCTATGTCCGGGACTCGCGAACATTCCCAATAATCCTATCTTCTATGTTTCAGAGTCAACAAGACCTCACGGGGTCACAAGGGTAATAAATATATCAACTAATAGGAATAATACACACAACAGAGGAAAAAAATAGGACGAATCATGAAAAAGCGGTCAAGGACTGTGGTACCAACCTAATAACCCAACCCAAGGATGCCAACTAGTCTAATTTTACCCGATATATGCAAAGTCTAGGGAGTTATGCCGTAACCTACCTGTCGTCTAATGACAAGCTGTGGGAACAATGACATTCGAGGCCGAGTTGCTCCGAGAAGCTCCAAACGAGAATCAAACTATCAAATTCATGAATAAAATGTTAAGACGAATCTAACGATCCCCATATTGCTACAATTGTAGCCGGCTCGATATCCGGGTCAAAAACCCAAAACCAAAAATGAAAAAAACTACGATGACCCCAATGATGCCAAGATGGCATGCTCCAAATTTGAGCATAATTGGACAAGGGAAGGTCACCAAAACATCCCGCCCAAGTTGGGAATTATAGAATGGAAATTTCAAAAATAAAAATGAAAATTGGACAAGAATTACTTACCACAAAGATGGAATTTCAAGCCGAGACGGACAATCCTTTACTTCCATGAAGCATGCACGAGATAGGAGAATCCACTACATAAGAATTTCCAAGCTTTGGTAGGAGCAACAATGGAGGAAATTAAGAAAATTCAAGGGAAGCTAAAAGGAACAAGTGGGGAAGATGACTTACCAAAAATAAAAAAAACACGGAAAATCCACAAGCAATTGATTCCCCAAGGATTAGAAATGATCAAGAGAAATTTTGGTAGAGAGAAAAATTAGTTTAGAGTGAGAAAAATGAGGAGAAGTGGCTGGAAAAAAACGAATTTCCAGCTATTTATAGCTGCTGGCCGCAACTGATTTTCTGCAATTTAAAAAAATCGATGGGGCATTCCGGGCACGATCGGAAACTGATATTCAAAAACCAATAATTCTAATAGAGTGAAAACGATGTTCCAGACTCAACAGAATCAAAGAAACTTGCATACGAGGTCATTTCGGAGAAATGTTTACCCAAATCAACACTAACGAAAAGGAAGTCAAAGGCTCGAAATGAGTCCGACTCACCCAGAACCCGAACCAACCATCTTCCTAGCTCAAACTCAACATTCCAGAGCTGATGGAATTGTTGGATTTCAAATCCAACACTCCGATCATCGAAAGTCACCCGAAGTTACACTTTCAACTCCAAATGGCCTGAAAACTGAGAAAACCACACAAAACCCACACCGGAAGTTCTTAGGCCTCAATTAAAGGTCCAACTAGACCAAACTCATCGCTCCGGAGCTAACGAAATTGTCAAAATTCAATTCCGAGCACGTTAGCTAAGAATGTTGACAAAGTCAATGATATTCTAATTTTAAGCTCTAAAACAGGAAAATAACCAAAACAACCAAACGAACGACCAGGGCACCAAACTACCAGTCCTAACAAGCCATAAATGACTTGAGGCAGCTATAGGAAGGCTCTAATAGTACAATGAATGCGTAAATGCAAAGATGACCGGAAGAATCATCACAACATCTACTACTAAAAAGACTTTCATCCTCGAAACTCAAGAAGAAGGGAGTACCTAAAGGCTTGAATAACTGCGGATACTGAGCACGCAACTCACTCTCGGTCTCCCAAGCAGCCTCCTCGATTGGCCGATGTCTCCACTGAACTTTCACAACCAGAATATCCCTAGAACTCAATCTCCTGATATCTCTGGCTAGAATAGCTATCGGCTCCTCAACAAATGATAACCTCTCATCCAACTGAACTGAATCCCAATGCAACACATGAGCCTCATCTGGCATATACCGGTGTAACATGGAGACATGGAAGACTGGGTGAACTGTTGAAAACATCGGAGGCAAGGCTAACATATAGGCAACACTACCAATCCGCTGTAGAATCTCAAATGGCCCAATATACTTGGGGCTAAGCTTGCCCCACCGACCAAATCTCATCACGCCCTTCACGGGCGATACTCGGAGGAAAACCCGGTCACGAACACTGAACTCCAAGGCACGAAGCCTACAATTGGCGTAGCTCTTCTGCCTACTCTGGGCAGCTCCAAGTTTATCCTGAATCAAACGGACTCAGTCCAAGGAATCTCTAAGTAAGTCTATACTCTGCGGTCTGGACTCCAACCCATCGAACCAACCATTCGGCAATCTTCAATGCCTACCATATAAAGCCTCGAAAGATGCCATGCCAATGCTCGAATGAAAGCTATTATTATACGCGAACTCGGCCAATGGCATGAACTGATCCCATAAAACTCCAAAGTCAAGTACACAGGACCAAAGCATGTCTTCCATGACCTGAATAGTCCTCTCGGATTGGAGATTTGTTTGAGGGTGGAAAGAAGCACTAAGATGAACCTCCGTACCCAAATCCCACTGTATAGCTCTCTAGAACTGAGATGTGAACTGAGTGCCGTGGTCTGAAATGATAGAAGCTGGGACCCCATGCAACCGTACAATCTAACAAATATAGATCTGAGCTAACCTCGCTACCCCGTAGGAAGTCTGAACCGACAAGAAATGCACAGACTTAGTCAACCTATCAACGATCACCCAAATGGAATCAAACCTCCGAGTAGTACGAGGCAAACCAATAACAAAGTCCATAGTAATACCTTACCA
Source organism: Jaltomata sinuosa (assembly GCA_003996215.1). Classification (NCBI taxonomy): domain Eukaryota; kingdom Viridiplantae; phylum Streptophyta; class Magnoliopsida; order Solanales; family Solanaceae; genus Jaltomata; species Jaltomata sinuosa. Next base: position 95,420 of record QJPP01001411.1, read on the forward strand.
CTTTCTCTCAGGAATGGGAAGTCGCTGCATCAAGCCATCCGGTCTCATGTGCTTGAACTTAACCTACTGATAGTTCAAGCACCGAGATACAAACTCTTCCATATCCCACTTCATACCACTAGACCAATAGAGCTGTCTCAAATCTCTATATATCTTTGCTACGCCAGGATGAATCGAGTATCTAGAACAATGTGCCTCATAGAGTATCAACTGTATCAAATCACCAACCCTCGAGACACTAAGTCGACCATCAAACCTCAGAACACCATCAGAACCCAAAGTACCCCGACTAGCCTCACCCCAAACTACTTGATCATAAAGGTCACACAAATTCTGATCCTCGAACTGTTGACTCTGAATCTGATCAACTAGAGTAGAGCGAATCTCAACACTTGCAAGAACTCTGTTGGGATCTGATAAGTCAAGCCTAACTAGACCGTTAGCCAAGGACTAGATGTCCAAGGCCAATGGTTGCTCTGAAACTGAAAGTGAAGCTAGGCTGCCCATACTCACTGCCTTCCGACTTAAGGCCTCCACTACCATGTTTGCCTTGCCCGGATGGTATAAAATAGTGAAATCATAGTCCTTCAGCAACTCAATCCATCTCTTCTACCTTGAGTTCAGCTCGTGCTGACTCGTAATGTACTGAAGACTACGATGGTCAGTGAATATCTCCCAATGAACTCCATATAGATAGTGCCTCTAGATCTTGAGCCCGAAGACTACCGCCGCCAACTCTAAGTCATAAGTAGGGTAGCTACGCTCATGAACCTTCAACTGCCTCAATACATATGCTATCACTCTAACTTGCTGCATTAGCACACAACCATGACCGACCCCTGAAGCATCATAATACACGGAGAAACTCTGACCCTCAACCGGCAAAGTCAAAACTGGAGCTGAAGTCAATAAGGCCTTAAGCCTCTGGAAGCTATCCTCGCACTGATCGGACCACTGAAATGAAACATCCTTCCTAGTCAGCATAGTCAAGGGTGCTTCTATAGAAGAAAATCCCTCAACAAACCATTTGTAATACCCGGCTAACATAACAAAGCTGCGAACCTCGGTAGGAGTAGTAGGTCTAGGCCAATCATGAACTGCAGAAATCTTACTCGGATCAACTCTAATCCCATCCTTAGACACCGTGTGCCCTAGGAATGCAACTGACTCTAACCAACACTCACACTTTGGGAACTTGGCGTAAAGCCGATGATCTCTCAAAGTCTGAAGTACAGTCCTCAAGTGTTGCTCATGTTCATCTCTACTCCTCGAGTATACTAGGATGTCATCAATGAAGACTATCACGAACATATCCAAGTACGGGCTAAACACCCTGTGCATCAAGTCCATGAAAGCTGCGGGGGTATTAGTCAACCCAAAAGACATCACCAAGAACTCATAGTGGCCGTAACGTGTCCTGAATGCTATCTTAGGGATGTCGTCTGCCCTAATCTTCAATTGATGGTAGCTGGACCTCAAATCAATCTTTAGAAACATGACAGAACCCTGAAGCTAATCAAATAAGTTATCAATCCTGGGTATCAGATACTTATTCTTCACTGTCACCTTACTCAACTACCGATAATCAATACACATCTGTATCGACTCATCCTTCTTCTTCACGAAGAGAATATGAGCACCCCCCAAGGAGACACACTCGGCCTAATGAACCCCTTAACTAATAAATCTTGGAGCTGCTCCTTAAGCTCTCTCAACTCAGCAGGAGCCATACGGTAGGGAGGAATAGAAATGGGTATGGTGCTTGGCTCTAACTCAATGGAAAAATCAATATCTCTCTCAAGTGGAAGTCCTGGCAGGTCGATAGGAAACACATCTAGGAAGTCTCTAACCACAGGAACAGACTCGGGAGACATAGGGTCAGCACTAGCATCTTGGACATATGCTAGATAAGCTAAACACCCACGGGATATCATCTTCCTAGCTTGAAGAAAAGAGATAATCCCAGACAGTGCATGGCTAATAGAACCCTGCCACACAACCGGGGATACACCGGGCACGACTATGGTAACGATCTTGGCATAGCAATCCAAAACTGTACGGTGAGGGGATAACCAATCCATGCCCAGTATCACATCAAAATCTAACATATCAAGTATCATTAGATTAGCCCAAGTATTCAAATCACCAACATATATCACACAGGATCTCACAATCCGATCCACTACTAAATAATCTCCTACTGGGGTCGAAACAGAAACAGGCACACACAATGGCTCACTAGGCAACCCCAAACAAGGCAGAAAGTAGGCAGATACATATGAACAAGTGGATGCAGGATCAAACAAGGCATAAGCTGGCTGACGACATACTGAAATCTGAGGCCTCTGCTTCTGATCTTTTAGGGACCGCATAGAATTGATGATGACCCCCACCTTCCCGACTGCCATCCCTACCACTTGCTCTGCCATGTGGGGAACCACTCCTAGCCTGAACACCACCCTCTCTAGCCAGAGGCTGAACTTCTCATAATGGCTCGATTGGCTGAACTGTACCCTGTTGGGGGAAATCTCTAGCAAAGTGACCAACCATACCACAAGTATAGCAAGCCCCTGATGACCTACTCGGTCGGGGTGAAGCAGCAGAACTGAATGGCCACCATGGCCTGATACCCCAGAATCTGTACCTCTCGATGGTTGACCACTGTGACCTTGCTGACTGCCCTGACCTTGCTCAAACTGAGAACTAGAAGCCTGAAATAACGTGTGTACCAGTCATCTAGATTGTCCCTGATGCTGCTGCGACTGATAACCTTGGCCCCACTAGCCTAAACCTCTACAACTATGCCTAGAACCACTGTAACCACCCTGATGTTGAGGCCTCTTATCTCTGGCCTCCATGTCATGACAACGTGAATCCTCAACTATGCAGACATAATCTGCAATGACCTGGAATGACTGACCACTAGCAACTTGTATCTCTGCAGGCTCTGTGAACTCTCTCTGTAACCCCCAAATAAATCAATAGACTATGTCGGCCTCAGTAGGCATAATTATGACTCCAAAGGGAGAAAGCTAATGGAAGTGGGTCTCATACTCCAAGACGGTCATAGTATCCTGAGAAAGTCTAGTGAACTCCACCCTCCAACTCCCTCGATCGCTCTATGGCAAGACTTTGGCCATAAAGACATCATAGAACTCAGACAAGGTAAAAAAAGAGGTAATGTAGAAGGAGTGTAAGCAACCTGTGCTCTCCATCATAACTTTGCTGGACCCTCCAACTGATATGCAGTATATCCAACCTCGTGGGTCTCCAACAAGCCCAAATGATGTAGTATCTTCTCACAAGTGGTGATAAAGTCATGCGGGTCCTGACCCTGTGTACCAGCAAACCTCGGCGGCGCTAATCTCAGAAACCTACCGAATGCCTTTTGCTCCATCTCTGTCATAATGGGGTGGGGAGCAAGAGGCTGGGCAATCGATGGAACTGGAACTACCTCAGCATCGAGAGCTGCAGTAACAGGCTACGCTCCTGAACTCTGAACACCCAGGGCTGCTCCCTGAGTGGATGTTTGTGCTGCCTCTGAAGGTCTCTCTCCAATCATACCGAGAAGCAGAAGTAACAAACCCCGTATATCTGAAGGCTGAGCTGGGGCAAGAGCTAGTACAGAAGCTGATGCTGGAACTAGTACATGATCTAGTGGTACCTGGGCTGTCCCTGGGTCCACATGCTGCTGCTCTGGAGCTAACTCTGGAGCTAACTCTGGCTCTACCTCAACTCTAACAGCTCTAGCAGGTGCCGCTTCTCTGGGGCGCCCTCGACCCCTACCTCTACCCCAGCGATAACCCAACCCCCCAATTAGAGTTGGAGGTGCAGGGGCAAGAGGCTCTCCTCTGCCATAAGCTGAAGATCTCGTACCAACCATCTGGGAAAGAGTGAACTAAAATAAGTGAGATTTCTAGAAACTTTCAAGGATACTATGCATGAAAGAGGAACAAGAACAGTCCATTTTCCTAATATGTCACTATAGCCTCCTGAAGATTGAGTACTGACATCTCTGCCTCGATCTACAGGACTCTACTAAACATTGGCTCCTATATCGATGACACTAGTGAACCTAGGGCTATGATACCAAGCTGTCACGACCTAATTTTTCGATCATGATGGCACCTACAAGCCTTTAGTAGCCAAACCAATCCTCGTAGCCTAAAACAGTTAGTAATGGGCTACCTTCTAACAGTTTAAGCAAAAGATTCGGTAAAATAAGCAGAAGCAAGGGCATAAGGAAAAGAAAATAGATAACAAGAGTAATACATATAAAATGCGGAAACTAAGCCAAACCCAAAACCTGGTATCAAAGCGTATAACAACCGAACTACATCAGGAGTACAAATGATAACGGAAATACAACAAACAAGAAGAAATGAAGGAAAAGATATGAGAATTAATAACTAGGAATTGAAATTATGGGCAACAAGGGGCTAAAACCCTCACCTCCCAATTGATTCCAACAACTAGATACTAATTCAACTCAACTAATCAAGGAAACCTAAATGAAATCCACAAGTGGGAGACCTTCGATTAATTAAGTAAAGAAGTTAAACTAACAATCAAGAGAGTCACCCTAATCACTCACTAATTCCTTAAGGGAATTACACTAAGCCTTACACTAGCAACTACAAGTTTTAGAGTATCAATCTTCAATATGCAAAAACTAGTCTTCCAAAATGAAGAAAAGCTACTACTTATACTAGGGAATAAGAAGACACTAGCTATTACAGTTTTGCCCTTAATGAAGTAAGGGCCTTGTTTGGTTGCCTTCTTTTGGGAATTCTTGAATTCCTCCTTCCACCTCACTTTAATGGACCACCCACACATTGTATGCTTTTCTTTGCATGAACATCGTACGTGTCATCTATACCATCCATGCTCGTGTCAACCATGCTATCCATGCTAGTATCATCCTCCCCTTCTTGAAAATGATTCGTCCTCGAATCCAAACCTTAAAGACACATGAGAAGGACAACAACCAAAACATCCTCAAAGCATGAGGGTTAGTACAAGGGTTAGCAACAATATCACCATGCCAAGGAGGCACAAATTTGAGATATAACCAAATATCCTTTTCTTCCAATAAAAGCAACTCATCATACAAGGTGCAAAGGTTTTGGTTATGATAAACATCAAGAGACAAGGCAAACACAAAGGTCTTTGTGGCATCAAGTATCATATCTAACTTTGGAGCCATAAGACACAATTGTTTCATTATCTCACAAGTAGGCCACACCAAAAGTGGTGCAATCACCCATAAGGGTTCATTCGGGTCAAAAAAGTAAAAGACCCACATATCTTTACCTCCATACAAAATAAATCTCACACCACTACGGGTATCATCATAAGCAAAAAGGTAGTAGAGAAATGTGTTAAGCTCACTATTCTCATCTAGGGCATGCCAAAAGATAAGGACACTGATAGATAAGAAGAGACATTTTAAGCACAAAACAATCCTCTCTATAAGACAACTTTCCAAAGGAAGAAAGTGCACCAACAAAGCCATGCTACTAGAATAGTCGAGGGATTTATTAGGAGTCAAATCACTCCATGCCAAATAATACTCCCAAGGAGTTGGGGTCCCTCCTATCATAGAACCAAACATGCTTCCAAAAGTTCCATTTGAAACTTCAACTTGTCCAACCCTATGAAGGTGACAAGGAGCTTTCAATATCCATGGACTCTCCCAAAAATAAATAAGCAACTTAGCATCCACTCGAGGGTTCTCAATTGCAAATACACACTTTAAGAAAAGAATGTTAACAAGATGGCATTCATAATTTGGAACATAAGAGGATGAGATTAAGCATTTCAAGTACACTTCATTATTATTCCTCAAACAAACTCCCACAAAGAATGGATAAACAAATGGAGTCATGCTTTTAAGAATCCATCCTAACACCTCAACTTGTCTAACCACATAAGTGTGACAAGGAGTAGAATACATAAATCGGGCATCACGAAAGCACCATGGATTCTTTCCCAAATAATAACTATGGTTGGCATTCAAAACATGAAACACACATAACTTAAGCATATCCAAAACCAACCATGAATACATTGGAGCTATATCATCACTCTCATGGTAGGGTATGAGGTCATACAATTTCCAAAACCTACCTACCATAGGAAAAGTGTCATCATGACTCCAAGGATTGCTTGGAATAAGAGGGGAAGGGTACATACCTTGAAGACGGGCTTTTGAGTCTGCATTCTTGTGCACCACACTTGGTTTCCCAAAGCTTTCCCTCCAATGCATCATTTTGGACCCATAGACTTGGTCTTTGTGTTTCTTCTTAAGAGTTGACTTTCTAGGTAGCTCTATTATTAGGCCTTCAACCCTTTGTTCATGAGGGACTTTTTCGGATCCTCCTTTAGAAATATTTGTCCATGAACCTGCAAAAGAGAAGGGATGATACTAGGCAAAATAGCACCATGGTTAGTAGGTAACAGGGGATTGGTATTGGCAAGTCCCAAAATTAAGTGCTCCTTGTGCACCTCTTTTAAGTCACTTCTTGGCTCATCAATCTCATACAACTTTCCTTCTTGAGCCAATTCTTTCTTCTCCTTTTTAAGTTCCTCTCTCTTAAGTACTTTCTGAAGCTCCCTCATTATCTTGTAGTCCTCACTCACTTGATAGGGTGTTAAAGGTACAAGAATGTGCCTTCGTCCTCCAAATACAAATGAGTATTTGTTGGACTCCACTTGATATCGAACATCCCTACCGGCTAGCCAAGGTCTACCAAACAACATATGACAAGATTGAATGGGCAAAACATCACATAACACCTTATCTCGATACTTTCCAATGCTAAAATTCATGATCACTTGCTTGGTTACCTCTACTTCATAATTCTCAATGAGCCATTGAAGTGTGTATGGCTTGGGGTGTCTTTGTGTAGGAAGCTTCATTCTATCAACCATAGTGCAACTCACCACATTAGTACTACTCCTACCATCAATGACCAAGGAACATACCTAATCCATCATCTTGAACCTTGCATGAAATAGGTTCACACTTTGATCAAGTTCCTCTTTAGAAAGATCCCCCATGATTCTCTTTAGATCACAAGAAGAGTTCAAATCCTTCTCCAATTTCTCATCAACAACATTTGAGGTTGCTTCATCATGCCTAGCCTTAGGTTCATCACAACCATTCCCAACCTCATACTCTATCACATTTTTAGCACAAGGTTCATCACACAAGATAACATTTGACCTCTTTTATGGACAATTTCTAGCAATATGTCCTTCACCTTGACACTTATAACATCGAATGATAGAAGGAGAAGAAGATTGAGGTATATCATGATTACCTCCATAGGCTTGGTCTTCCCCTTTTGTGTTGTAGTTAGCTTGAATAGCTTGACTACCATCTTGGAACATTGGAAGACTCGCCATGTTGTCACCCATCCCATGATTTGGAACACCTTGACCACTATATCGATCACTTTGATCTTCACACCTTCCTCCTTCATTCCTATACCTATTTCCACTATCCCATTTTCCTTGACATCTCATGATGCCTTGGTTCATACCAAAGCCTTCGGGTATTTCCCACCATTCATTCGGGCTAACCTCTTCACACATTTCATCATAAAGAGGGTTTTGATAATAGATATCTTGGTAGGGTACTTGTGGGTAGTGTTGTTGGGTTGGAACATAAGGTACATGCAAGGATGCATGTGATATATTTTGTGGAGGTGCTTGGCTTCTATCTTGGTTTTCCACAAAAGGACTCCTTTGTGGTGGATGATATGGTTGTGTATTTGGATGTGGGGTGACTTGCCTATCATAGCTTGGGTTCATTCGGAATGTAGTTTGAGGGTAGGTTTGGTTCCAATTTGGTTGGGGGTAGTATAGGTTGAATTCTTGACCCGAGGTCCTTCTTGTTTCTTCACTTTGACTTGTCATAAGGAACCTCCTTTCATTTATACTATCCATCCTTTTTACCCTTTCCTCTATACCTCCAAACCTCCCATTTGTTTCAACCACCCTTTCATTCATATTGGTCACCCTCCTTGACACATTGAAATTCGTCCCCATGTTGTTCACCAAGCTCCTTCCTCCATGGTTATAAGGAAAATGATTAGACATTGCGATAACGGAAATACAACAAACAAGAAGAAATGAAGGAAAAGATATGAGAATTAATAACTAGGAATTGAAATTATGGGCAACAAGGGGCTAAAACCCTCACCTCCCAATTGATTCCAACAACTAGATACTAATTCAACTCAACTAATCAAGGAAACCTAAATGAAATCCACAAGTGGGAGACCTTCGATTAATTAAGTAAAGAAGTTAAACTAACAATCAAGAGAGTCACCCTAATCACTCACTAATTCCTTAAGGGAATTACACTAAGCCTTACACTAGCAACTACAAGTTTAGAGTATCAATCTTCAATATGCAAAAACTAGTCTTCCAAAATGAAGAAAAGCTACTACTTATACTAGGGAATAAGAAGACACTAGCTATTACAGTTTTGCCCTTAATGAAGTAAGGGCCTTGTTTGGTTGCCTTCTTTTGGGAATTCTTGAATTCCTCCTTCCACCTCACTTTAATAGACCACCCACACATTGTATTCTTTCCTTTGGGATTCTTCAAGCTTCTCCAATGCTTCCCTTTTCATGAACATTGCTTGAAGGTCTTGGAGCTCTTTAGCTTGACTATGTGTGAAAGGCCTTGAAGGATAAGTGACATCCAAGATAGTACCATCCATGCTTTCCAATCTAGTATCATCCTCCCCTTCTTGAAAATGATTCGTTCTCGAATCCAATTAATCACCTACAAAACAAGGAGAAAGATCACTAACATTGAAAACATTATGAACATTATACTCACTTGGTAAGTCAATCATGTATGCATTGTCATTTATCCGCTTGAGCACTTTGAAGGGTCCGTCTCCTCTTGGGCTTAGCTTTCCTTTTCGAACTTGTGGGAACCTCTCCTTTCGGAAATGAACCCACACCCAATCGTCCGGGTTGAAAATCACTTCCTTTCTTCCACGATTCTTTCGATTGGCCACCTTTGACTTGTTCTTTTCAATGGCCTCTTTTACCTTGGAATGAATGTTCATCATCTCCTTTGCTCTTTGTTCAGCATCTAGGCTCACAACAACATGGCTAGACAAAGGAGTCATAGTTAATGGAAACAAAGGCTTAAAGCAATAACATGCTTCAAATGGGGACATTCCAATAGAAGAGTGGAAAGACCGGTTATATGCAAATTCTATCAAGGGTAAATGGTCTTCCCAAGTGGTTGGGGTGCCCCTAATCATACAACTAAGCATGCTTCCAAGAGTCCGGTTGACTACTTCGGTTTGTCCATCCGTTTGAGAATGACAAGAAGTAGAAAACATGAGTTTGGTACCAAGTGTACCCCATAGATTCTTCCAAAAATGACAAAGAAATTTGGAATCCCTATCACTAACAATGGTTTGAGGGACTCCATGCAATTTAAGCACATTAATGACAAACAAGGATGCTACATGGGATGCATCATCACATTTATGGCATGGAATAAAATGAGTCATTTTAGAGAACCTATCCACTACCACAAATATGCTATCATGTCCTCTTTTAGTCCTAGGAAGTCCCAACACAAAATCCATAGAAATGTCCATCCATGGACCACTAGGAGTAGGAAGAGGGGTATACTTACCTTGAGGCCGAGTTGTGGATTTGGCTTGCTTGCATTCGAGACATTGTCCACAAATCCGCTCCACATCATGCTTCATCTTAGGTCAATAAAATTGTTCCATAAGGATGTCAAGTGTTTTGGGTACTCCAAAGTGCCCCATCAAACCACCACTATGAGCTTCCTTGACAAACAACTCTCTCCATGAACTCATGGGCACACAAACTCGCCCATTCTTGAACAAGAATCCATCAACCAATTGGAACCTATCAACCCGCTTCCCTTGACTAAGACAATCAAAAGTTTCTTTGAAATCGGGATCCATAGAATAGAATCCCTTCAAGCTTTCAAATCCCATCATTTTAGAAGCCAAGGTGTTGACCAATACAAACCTCCTTGATAGAGCATCCGCTACTACATTCTCTTTGCCTTGCTTGTAGTTGATCACATATGGAAAGGTCTCAATGAATTCAACCCATTTGGCATGTCGCTTGTTCAACTTGGATTGCCCCTTAAGATGTTTCAAGGACTCATGATCGGTCCTTATCATGAACTCTTTGTGCCACAAGTAGTGTTGCCAATGAGCCAATACCCTCACAAGTGCATATAATTCCTTGTCATAAGTTGAGTACCGAAGAGTAGCTCCCTTTAGTTTTTCACTAAAGTAAGCCAATGGTTTTCCCTCTTGCATCAAGACACCACCTATCCCAACACCCGAAGCATCACACTCTATCTCAAAAGCTTTATCAAAATTAGGTAGTTGGAGTAATGGGGAGGAACGCAACATGGACTTCAATGCTTGAAAGGACTTCTCTTGTTCTTCCCCCCACACAAAAGGTACATCTTTCTTGATCAATTCGGTTAATGGGGAAGCAATTGAACTAAAACCCTTCACAAAACGCCGATAAAAGCTCGCCAACCCATGAAAACTTCTTACCTCAGTTGCGTTGGATGGGGTCGGCGAAGTCTTGATTGACTCCACCTTTTCTTCATCAACCTCTATACCACTTGCACTAACCACAAAGCCCAAGAACACTACCTTTTCAACACAAAAAGAACACTTCTTGAGATTCGCGAATAACCTTTCTCGTAGCAAAACATCAAACACTTATTTCAAATGGCCTACATGCTCTTCGATTGTCTTGTTATACACAAGTATGTCATCAAAGTACACAATCACAAACTTGTTGATGAAGGGTTTTAGGACATGATTCATCAAAAGGGCAGCCCGGTGCACTAAAGCTCCCGCTATGCGCGGGGTCCGGGGAAGGGCCGGACCACAAGGGTCTATTGTACGCAGCCTTACCTTACATTTCTGCAAAGGGCTGTTTCCACGGCTTGAACCCGTGACCTCCTGGTCACATGGCAGCAACTTTACCAGTTACTCCAAGGCTCCCCTTCAAGGACATGATTCATCAACCTCATGAAAGTGCTTGGAGCATTAGTCAAACCAAACGGCATCACAAGCCATTCATACAACCCAAATTTTGTTTTGAAAGTCGTCTTCCATTCATCACCCGATTTCATTCGAATTTGATGGTACCCACTCCTAAGATCAACCTTTGAGAACACACTTGATCCACAAAGCTCATCCAACATGTCATCAAGCCTTGGAATTGGATGCCTATACTTGATTGTAATCTTGTTCACGGCTCTACAATCACTGCACATTCTCCTAGTACCATCCTTTTTGGGAACAAGGATAACCGGTACAGCACACGGGCTTAGGCTTTCTTTGATCAATCCCTTTTCAAGGAGTTCTTCCACTTGCCTTTGTAGCTCCTTGGTCTCTTCCGGATTACACCTATAGGCTGGTCGGTTGGGAATTTATGACCCCGGTACAAAGTCAATTTGGTGCTCAATTCCCCTCAAGGGTGGTAGTCCCGCAGGCATCTCATCCGGAAATAGTTCATCATAGTCCTGTAAAAGAGAAGAAACAATACTAGGCAAAATGCTAGTATCTTGGTTAGCATGCAATAAAAGATTGGTGTTGACAAGGCACACTAAAAAGCGTTCCTCATCCACACCCTTTAGACAATTGTTTGGCTTGGCTATCATACACATGTTCTTCTTATTTTTAGCCAAGTCACTTCCCTCTTTTGGAACAATGGTGGAACTTTCACCTTCACTCTTCGCTTCTTCCACCCTTATTCTCTCCCGAAGCTCCTTCATAGCCCGATAGTCCTCACTCACTTGGAATGGGGTGAGAGGTGCAAGTACATATTTCTTACCGTCAATCACAAAAGCATACTTGTTGGTCCTTCCATAGTGCACAACATCTCTATCAAATTTCCAAGGCCTCCCCAATAATACATGACAAGCCAACATGGGTACCACATCACAAATCAACTCCTCATTGTATTTGCCCACACTAAATCGAATACTTGCTTGTTTAAGGACCTTCATCTCTCCACTCTCATTGAGCCATTGTAGCTTGTATGGGTTGGAATGCCTTCTTGTTGGAATTTGCATACGATCCACCAAAGAACTACTCACCACATTAGTGCAACTCCCACTATCAATAATCAAAGAACACACCTTATCTTGGATCTTGCACCTAGCATGAAACAGATTCTCCCTTTGGTCAAGTTCTTCTTTGGCAAGGGCTCCCATAATTCTCCTCACAACACATGAAAGGTTGGTATTTACCTTCAACTCTTCATTATCATCAAGTAGGGGTTGCCCCCTTTCCATGAAGCAAGCAAAATTTACCCTCTCATCCAACCTTTCTTCCTCATCCCCCGAAGCTACTCTCTCCCCTTCACCTTTATCCCCCTCTCCCTCACTTCTTTCATTATGCTCATCTTCCTCATCGGTTTTATACCCATCAAGAAAAGCAACAATTGTCCTTCTATTAGGACACTCACTAGCAATATGTCCCCTCACTTGACATCGAAAGCATTGGATGGTAGAGGGTCGAGGAAAGTTGGGTTTTTCAAAGTTACCTCCTTTCTGCTTGTCATTCCCTTTGGCTTTGTAATCAACCTTGACATGAGTGTCTTGACCACTACCTTTAGATGATTCTCGAGGAGTTGCTTCCACTTATCATTGTTTTTACTTCACGAGGAAGTTGGAAAACTCTTGGCCTTGTATGTCTTCTCATCTTTCAAATCCATTTCGACCTTAGAGGCATCATGGAAAGCCGTTTCAAGATTCTCATAGTTTTTTAGTCTCTAAGGCTTCAAGATATCGGGCCTCAAGTTCGCCATGAATCGTATCACCGTATATTGCATATGCTCCTCAAGCTTGGACTTCATTCTCAAGTTCTCAAATTCATCATAGTATTCTTCAACACTCTTGGTACCTTGCCTAAGCATGTACACCTTCTTGAGAGCTTCTTGGTAGTAATCCGGAGTCAAATACCTATACTCCATTAGACCAACCAACTCTTGCCAAGTGGGCAACTCATAGAGATGACAACTCTCTCGTTCCCTCCTCTTGGATTCCCACCATGTGGAAGCATATCCCTCGAATTGAGTGAGGGCATACTTCGCCTTCAATGATTCCGAGATGTTATTAGTAAGGAAAATCCGTTCACTTTGTAGTTTCCATTCAAGAAATTCATCCGGGTCACTACTTCCCTTGAACTTTGGAAGTGTAACCTTGATCGTGTTCAATCCCCTATCTTGATCATTCCATTCTCCATACCTATCTCCTCTATTCCCCATCCTATCTCCTCTATTCCCATAGCGTTGATGAATTTCATTCATGTCGTCATAGAGAGGATTTTGAAATTGGTGGTTTGGGTAGGGTGTTTGTGTGGTGTTTCGTGGAGGTGATATGTAGGAATCATGTAAGGATGCATTTGATGGATTTCGGAGTGGAGTTTGGTATAAAACTTGGTTTGCCACAAAAGGACGGTTCTCTTGTGGAGGGCGATAGGGTTGTGGATGTGGATGTGGATGTGGTATTGGTTGCCTTGGGTAGTTTGGAGGGTTGTTTGTTTAGAAGGTGGGTTGTTGGAAGTTTCGGGTTCGATTTTGTGGAGGGTAACATAGTTGGTGAGCTTGCCCCAGAGTAATGGTGGTGGATTGCACCGATGCTCGCCTTGCCTCCTCATTTTCGACTTGGAGTGTCTTCCTTCTATTCTCATTTTCCACCCGTACCAACCTTTCCTCTATACCTCCTAACTTCCCATTCATTTCCGCCATTTGTTTGGAGAGGTGTGCAAGAACCTCCATGAGGTTCTCCGAGCTCTCCCCAACTGGACTTGCACCGTGGTGGGACATGGTACCTACAAAACTCAACAAGCAAGGTTAGTAGTAAAAGGCTCACGTCCCTCGTATGTAACTCTCAACTCACCTTCTGTGGCGTCGTCTCAAAATTGGTAGTGAACTAGCTCCGCTCAATCAACTCAAGGTCACCTATCCTTTGTGGAGGAGTGGATTCTTGTGACTCGTGAAAGAAGGACGACTTGAAAGACTCTAACGGACTTGAATCAAGGAATTAATCAATGAAAACAAGACAAGAAAAGAAGAAGGAAGAAGCACGAAAGAATTTGGACTCAAGAATTAAGTAACAAAAGTAGGAGAAACTACTTGTTGTTGCTTAATTTGGAGAATCAAAGAGATAATTTGATGTTTAAAAACTAGTTAACAAGTAATTAAAGATGTTAATTAGTTGTTAAATAGTTGAGAAATCTAAGAAAATGAGTGTAGAAGAAGAAGTTTGAAGTTCCAACACTTAAAAAAAAATTGGGGTCTTAAAAGTTCCAACACTTAGAAAAATTTTGGGGTCCCAAAATTTGAGACCCCTAAAAAAACTAAGTATGAAAACCTGCAGAAAAAGCCCTCTGAAGTTGGTCTCACGCGCCTAGGTGAGACTGGGCGTGGAATTTTTTTTTTTTTTTAAATTCCACTTGTGGACCCAACAAACATCTTTGACCACTTTGACTTGGAAAAGTTGGATCAAACGTACCTTTTGGCTTCTTCTTCTTCAAGATGTTCTTCATGAATATCAAAAACACCTAGAACACCAAGAACACACGCTAAACACCAATACCTTCAAATGAGCTCGGAATTGGCTCAAATTTTAGGATTAGCTTCCCCTTAACGTAGGGAAAACCCCCCAATGATTTTTAAACTCCAATTCCTCCTTAATCAATAGACCCACTTTTAAAGTTTGTAAAGCTTTAAAAGCTCAAAACACTTTAATGGCAACTCCACTTCTACAACTCCAAATCGCACGAAATTTGAAATTTAGACTCAAAAAACACTAGGGAACAAGGATCTAGTGTCAAAAACAAGAAATAAAACAAGATAATTTTTCAGATTTTTTTTTTTTTTGGATTTTGAAGATATCAAATTCCCAAGACTTAGATTTGTGGAAACAAATCTATACCGAGCTCTGATACCAAATGATAACGGAAATACAACAAACAAGAAGAAACGAAGGAAAAGATATGAGAATTAATAACTAGGAATTGAAATTATGGGCAACAAGGGGCTAAAACCCTCACCTCCCAATTGATTCCAACAACTAGATACTAATTCAACTCAACTAATCAAGGAAACCTAAATGAAATCCACAAGTGGGAGACCTTCGATTAATTACGTAAAGAAGTTAAACTAACAATCAAGAGAGTCACCCTAATCACTCACTAATTCCTTAAGGGAATTACACTAAGCCTTACACTAGCAACTACAAGTTTAGAGTATCAATCTTCAATATGCCAAAAACTAGTCTTCCAAAATGAAGAAAAGCTACTACTTATACTAGGGAATAAGAAGACACTAGCTATTACAGTTTTGCCCTTAATGAAGTAAGGGCCTTGTTTGGTTGCCTTCTTTTGGGAATTCTTGAATTCCTCCTTCCACCTCACTTTAATAGACCACCCACACATTGTATGCTTTCTTTTGGGATTCTTCAAGCTTCTCCAATGCTTCCCTTTTCATGAACATTGCTTGAAGGTCTTGGAGCTCTTTAGCTTGACTACGTGTGAAAGGCCTTGAAGGATAAGTGTCATCCAAGATAGTACCATCCATGCTTTCCAATCTAGTATCACATTGTACCTACAAAAACTCAACAAACAATATTAGTAGAAAAAAAGCCTCACATCACTCGTATGTAAACTCTCAACTCATCTTCTATGGCGTCGTCTCAAAATTGGTAGTGAACTAGCTCCACTCAATCAACTCAAGGTCATCTATCCTTTGTGGAGGAGTAGATTCTTGTGACTCTTGAAAGAAGGTTGACTTGAAAGACTCTAAACGAACTTGAATTAAGAAATTAATCAACGAAACAAAACAAGAAAAGAAGGAGGAAGAAGCACGAAAGAATTTGGACTCAAGAATTAAGTAACAAAAGTAGGAGAAACTACTTGTTGTTGCTTAATTTGGAGAATCAAAGAGATGATTTGATATTTTAAAACTAGTTAACAAGTAATTAAAAATGTTATTAGATGTTAAATAGTTGAGAAATCAAAGAAAAATGAGTGTAGAAGAAGAAGTTTGAGGTTCCAACACTTAGAAAAAATTTGGAGTCTTAAAAGTTCCAACACTTAGAAAAATTTTGGGGTTCCAAAATTTGAGACCCCTAAAAAAAACTAAGTATAGAACCTGCAGATTTTTGCTCTCTGAAATTGGGCAACACGCGCTCATGTGGCTGCTGACGTGGCAGATCCACGTGGATTTTTTTTTTTAAATTCCACTTGTGGACCCAACAAACATCTTTGACCACTTTGACTTGGAAAAAGTTGGATCAAATATACCTTTTGGCTTCTTCTTCTTCAAGATGTTGTTGATGAATATCAAAAATACCTAGAACACCAAGAACACACACTAAACACCAACACTTTCAAATGAGCTTGGAATTGGCTCAAATTTTAGGATTAGCTTCCCCTTAACGTAAGGAACAAACCCTAATGGTTTTAAGCTCCAATTCCTCCTCAATCAATAGACCCACTTTCAAAGTTTGTAAAGCTTCAAAAGCTCAAAACTCTTTAATGGCAACTTCACTTCTACAACTCCAAATCGCACGAAATTTGAAATCTAGACTCAAAAAACACTAGGGAATGAAGATCTAGTGTCAAAAATAACAAATCAAAACAAAAAAAATCGGTTTTTTTTTTTTTTGGATTTTGAAGATATCAAATTCCCAAGACTTAGATTTGTGGAAACAAATCTAAACCGAGCTCTGATACCAAATGATAACGGAAATACAACAAACAAGAAGAAACGAAGGAAAAGATATGAGAATTAATAACTAGGAATTGAAATTATGGGCAACAAGGGGCTAAAACCCTCACCTCCCAATTGATTCCAACAACTAGATACTAATTCAACTCAACTAATCAAGGAAACCTAAATGAAATCCACAAGTGAGAGACCTTCGATTAATTAAGTAAAGAAGTTAAACTAACAATCAAGAGTGTCACCGTAATCACTCACTAATTCCTTAAGGGAATTACACTAAGCCTTACACTAGGAACTACAAGTTTTAGAGTATTAATCTTCAATATGCAAAAACTAGTCTTCCAAAATGAAGAAAAGCTACTACTTATACTAGGGAATAAGAAGACACTAGATATTACAGTTTTGCCCTTAATGAAGTAAGGGCCTTGTTTGGTTGCCTTCTTTTGGGAATTCTTGAATTCCTCCTTCCACCTCACTTTAATGGACCACCCACACATTGTATGCTTTCCTTTGCATGAACATCGTACGTGTCATCTATACCATCCATGCTCGTGTCAACCATGCTATCCATGCTAGTATCAACAAAGGTCCAAAAGTCATATATACACAATGTCTCCGAAACTATAAGAGTACAAAATACACCAAAAATAACTAAAGTCAAACTCTGAACACCAAGAGCCCACCCTCAGCCTGAATGATCCCAAAACTGCACCCTGCACGAGTCTCCAATGCACTAACGACGATGGCCCATGCTAGGATCTACACCAGAAGATGCAGAGGGTAGGTGAGCACCAAATGTGAAGCACAAGGTACCCAGTAGGTATCATAGGTCGACTGGACACATATAAAGTAAAAGGGCAATAGCAGACAGAATATAAATAAACAACCACAGAAATCAACGGTAAAGTACACAGAAACTAGCCCAGAGGGAAGACAATAGAAAGCAATAAGCAAGGCTAGCAAGTAGAATATATACATGGCAAACACAGGTGAAAGTAATAACAACGCACCTGGGAGCCTCACAAGAAAATAGTATATATGGGTAAGTTCTAACAAAGGGTGGTATACCGGTAACCTCAAGTATAGAGAAGGGGAGAGAAGGATAAAGTAGACATGCTCGGTAAATAGAATAGATAACCAGACAAACCATATCACACCTAATCCAACAGTAACAGCCTAGCAAGTGCAGTTCCACACTTATAACCATAGTAAAGAACAAATCCTTAATAAAGTAAAAAGAGCCTACCTACAGTCCCTCGGCCGCCCATACACTCGAGGAACGCAATCACGAGAAAACAAACCCTCTGGCATCCCATACTATCAGAGCGTACAATCAACAAATAGCAAACAAGGGTGGAATCCTAAACAATGAATGCTATGATGCATGAAAACTTCAGGGTGAAATAGAACCTCTGTATGTACCTCCTTCGGTGCTGATCGGGCCCTGCAGAAAGGTTCCATGGAAGGACACAACCCGTATACCTCTACACCACCGTATACCTTTCCTCTCGGCACACGCAGCCCAAAGCCTTAGGCTCAGAGAGGCAAGGTCCATGGAGGTCCTAGACCCCATACTAAAACTCAGAATCAAAACGTGTCCTCCAGAATCGAGTTCGGGTTCAAGCCAGTGGCTAAGTCTCAAATATGCATGCCTAGACCCTGTCTAGGACTAAAACAGTGAAAAATATGTCTCAAAAACCCTTTCAAGGGTGCTCGGGCATAACCAGGTTTAAAATAGTAGTAAAAACATCTCAGATGCTTGACCCGACCGAGCCTGATATCATTTCAAATCAGTAAGAAAACTAAGCTAGCACTCTGACCTGGTCGAGTCTAGCAATAGTAGTAAATCGTGATAAAACCATATTTTTAACCTTCTTTTACCCCAAGAAGATCCACGTATCAAGTCAAATAATTTCCAAATCCAATTTCATCGAAAATGGGCCCCCGGGGCCATACAAGGTTTAGAAATTAGTTTCCATAAGCCCTAAGCCAAAAACCATAATAAAACATGGAAAAAACTCTTTATATGCATGAAAGTGATATGATCAACCCAAATAGCTGCCTGGCAGCTCACGATCAACCTAACGGCCCTGCACTAGCTCCGAAGCTACTCAGCAAGCATAACCAGCCTAGAAGGATATTTCTATGTCTAGGACTCGCGGACATTCCCAATAATCCCACCTTCTATGTTCCAGAGTCAACAAGACCTCACGGGTCACAAGGGTAATAAATATATCAAGTAATAGGAATACTGCACACAACAGAGGAAATCAATATGACGAATCTTGGAAAAGCGGTCAATGTCTGTGGTACCAACCTAATAACCCAACCCAAGGATGCCAACTAGTACAATTTTACCTAATAAATGCAAAGTCTAGAGAGTTAAGACGTAACTTACCTGTCGTCCAATGACAAGCTGTGGGAACGATGATATCTGAGGCCGAGCTGCTCTGAGAAGCTCCGAATGAGAAACAAACTATCAAATTCATGAATAAAATATTAAGATGAGTCTAACGATACCCATATTGCTACAATTGTAGTCGAGTCAATTTTCGGGTCAAAAGCGGGCCTCCGAGGCCCACAACCCGAAATTAAAAATGAAAAGAATCACGATGACCCCAACGATGCCAAAAAGGCATGCTTCAAATTTGAGCACAATTGGACAAGGGAAGGTCACCAAAACAGCCCGCTCAAGTTGGGGATTAAATAATGGAAATTTCAAAAATAAAAATGGAAATTGGGCAAGAATTACTTACCACAAAGATGGAATTTCAAGCTGATACGGACAATCCTTTACTTCCACGAAGCATGCATGAGCTAGGGGCAGCCACTACATAAGAATTTTTAAGCTTTGGTAGGAGCAACAATGGAGGAAATTAAGAAAATTCAAGGGAAGCTAAAAGGAACAAGAGGGGAAGATGACTTACCAAGAATCAGAAAAATACGGAAAATCCATAAGCAATTGATTCTCCAAGGATTAGAAATGATCAAGAGCAATTTTGGTAGAGAGAAAAATGAGTTTAGAGTAAGAAAAATTAGGAGAACTGGCTGGAAAAATGAATTTTCAGCTATTTATAGCTGCTGGCCGCAACTAATTTTCTGCAATTTTTTGCAATTCTAAAAAAACTTGACGGGGTATATCGGGCATGATCAGAAATCGATATTCAAAAACCAATAATACTAATAGAGTGGAAATGATGTTCTGGACACAAAGGAATCGATGAAACTTTCATACGAGGTCGTTTTGGAGAAATGTTGCCCTAAGTCAACACTAACGAAAAGGAACTCAAAGGATCAAAATGAGTTCGACTCACCCGAAACCCAAACCAACCATTTGTCTAGCCCAAACTCAACATTACAGACCTAATGGAATCGTCAGATTTTAAATTTGACACTCCAATCATCAAAAGTCACCCGAAGTTACACTTTCAACTCCAAATGGCCTAAAAACTGAGAAAACCACACAAAACCCACATCGTAAGTTCTCAGGCCTCAACTAAAGGTCCTACTAGACAAAACTCATCGCTCCGGAGCTAACGAAACTGTCAGAATTCAATTTTGAGCATGTTAGCTAAGAATATTGACCAAAGTCAATGATATTCTAAGTTTAAGCTCTAAAATAGGCAAACGGCCAAAACGACCAAATGAACGACCAGGACATCGAACTACCGGTTCCAATAAGCCATAAATTACTTGAGGCCACTACAGGTTGGCTCTAACAGTATAATGAATGCGTAAATGCAAAGATGACCGGAAGGATCATCACAGTCCCCCTCCCAAGTAGTCAAGCCAACCAAAAAATACGATGATACAACTAAAAAATTAAATAAAGGAAGCAAAAGAGAAAACATAATGAAATAAGTGCCAACAATATAGATATATACCAATAATACTAAATATACGAAAATGGCCCTAAAGAGACCATGAAGATGAAAATATACAATAACCAACTCTGGACCTAGTGCCACTAGTAAAAGAGCATCTAAAATACATAATAAAGCTATACAACTAGTACTGTCTATCCAAAATATAAAATATAGACAAATGGGGAGATAAAAAGAATTAAAGGTATCCAAAATGCCGGGAGCTCACCACGATCCGAACAACAGTTTGCCACGAATGAGAGGATGATCATTAAGGGTGGCTCATACTAGGAGCTCCATCAGAAAAAGATGAAGGGGTGTAGCATAAGTACCAAAATCACAGGGTTCTCAGTAGGCATCATAGGCTGACCGATCTCAAAAAGATAATACATATTATAAGATATCCATAAGTAAACTAGCTATAGGGATCCACCTAAATCTAGTTATCAACAGAAAATGGAAAAATCTAAGCTGACACTATAGATAATAATAATAATAAAGCAACTTACCACTCAAAGCACACATAAACAAATGCGATGAATCGTGATATTATATGATGCAGGATGTGGCTTATGTAGAAACATAAAACCTGGTATTTATTTCCCTGGGTGCCCTGAATTTAGTCTCAGACTCATCAACATATGCATAAAGTAAAAACCTGGATATGTGCTCTTTGGACCACCAAAAATTGTATCTCGGACTCATCAATAGAAAATAAATGAAGAAAGGGTTTGAAAATGTCCCTCGGACTGGCATAAAAGTTGTAGTTTCCATTTCTTTCCAAAACCAGTGATAAAACATGGGGCAATTCCTTTGAAAATCCCAAAGACATAGTAAAAGTAGAAAATATCAAGTTTAAACTTAAAATCCCATATTTCCTTCAATTCCTTACCACTAGCCATGTAAATAAAGTATGACCATGGGATTTCCAAATTCAGAGAATGTACTATACGTACCATGCAAACAGGGCAAAACACACTCTCCAAACAATAGAACTGACCTGGAACTCTCTGTCTTATCCATGTTATGGCATTTGGCCTATAGTTACATAGTAATGATAAATAAAGACAAGAAGAGCAAAACTATGATACCAAAATAAACCAAGGTACCTAAATTACCTATAAAAATTCCTTAAATTATTCTAGGGATTCTAGACTAGCCACATCAAACTACAAGCTCCTGAACTAAGGATAAACATGGTAGATGATACTAGATTGGAAAGCATGGATGGTACTATCTTGGATGGCACTTATCCTTCAAGGCCTTTCACACGTAGTCAAGCTAAAGAGCTCCAAGACCTTCAAGCAATGTTCATGAAAAGGGAAGCATTGGAGAAGCTTGAAGAATCCCAAAGGAAAGCATTTCCTCCTTCCACCTCACTTTAATGGACCACCCACACATTGTATGCTTTCCTTTGGATTCTTCAAGCTTCTCCAATGCTTCCCTTTTCATGAACATTGCTTAAAGGTCTTGGAGCTCTTTAGCTTGACTACGTGTGAAAAGCCTTGAAGGATAAGTGACATCCAAGATAGTACCATCCATGCTTTCCAATCTAGTATCATCCTCCCCTTGTTGAAAATGATTCGTCCTCGAATCCAATGGATCACCTACAACACAAGGAGAAAGATCACTAACATTGAAAACATTATGAACATTATACTCACTTGGTAAGTAAATCATGTATGCATTGTCATTTATCCGCTTGAGCACTTTGAAGGGTCTGTCTCCCCTTGGGCTTAGCTTTCCTTTTCGAACTTGTGGGAACCTCTCCTTTCGAAAATGAACCCACACCCAATCTTTCGGGTTGAAAATCACTTTCTTTCTTCCATGATTCTTTCGGTTGGCCACCTTTGAATTGTTCTTTTCAATGGCCTCTTTTACCTTGGAATGAATGTTCATCATCTCCTTTGCTCTTTGTTCAGGATCTAGGCTCACAACAATATGGCTAGACAAAGGAGTCATAGTTAATGGAAACAAAGGCTTAAAGCCATAACATGCTTCAAATGGGGACATTCCAATAGAAGAGTGGAAAGACCGGTTATATGAAAATTCTATCAAGGGTAAATGGTCTTCCCAAGTGGTTGGGGTGCCCGTAATCATACACCTAAGCATGCTTCTAAGAGTCTGGTTAACTACTTTGGTTTGTCCATCCGTTTGACGATGACAAGAAGAAGAAAACATGAGTTTGGTACCAAGTGTACCCCATAGATTCTTCCAAAAATGACTAAGAAATTTGGAATCCCTATCACTAACAATGGTTTGAGGGACTCCATGCAATTTAAGCACATTAATGACAAACAAGGATGCTACATGGGATGCATCATCACATTTATGGCATGGAATGAAATGAGTCATTTTAGAGAACCTATCCACTACCACAAATATGCTATCATGTCCTCTTTTAGTCCTA
This sequence comes from Jaltomata sinuosa, assembly GCA_003996215.1. Taxonomy (NCBI): domain Eukaryota; kingdom Viridiplantae; phylum Streptophyta; class Magnoliopsida; order Solanales; family Solanaceae; genus Jaltomata; species Jaltomata sinuosa. Next base: position 118,477 of record QJPP01001411.1, read on the forward strand.
GGAAGTCCTAACACAAAATCTATAGAAATGTCCATCTATGGACCACTAGGAGTAGGAAGAGGGGTATACTTACCTTGAGGCTGAGTCGTGGATTTGGATTGCTTGCTTTCGAGACATTATCCACAAATCTGCTCCACATCATGCTTCATCTTTGGCCAATAAAATTGTTCCATAAGGATGTCAAGTGTCTTGGGTACTCCAAAGTGCCCCATCAAACCACCACTATGAGCTTTCTTGACAAACAACTCTCTCCATGAACTCATGGGCACACAAACTCTCCCATTCTTGAACAAGAATCCATCAACCAATTGGAACCTATCAACCCGCTTCCCTTGACTAAGACAATCAAAAGTTTCTTTGAAATCGGGATCCATAGAATAGAATCCCTTCAACTTTCAAATCCCATCATTTTAGAAGCCAAGGTGTTGATCAATACAAACCTCCTTGATAGAGCATCCACTACTATATTCTCTTTTCCTTGCTTGTAGTTGATCACATATGGAAAGGTCTCAATGAATTCAACCCATTTGGCATGTCGCTTGTTCAACTTGTATTGCCTCTTAAGATGTTTCAAGGACTCATGATTGGTCTTTATCACGAACTTTTTGTGCCATAAGTAGTGTTGCCAATGAGCCAATACCCTCACAAGTGCATATAATTCCTTGTCATAAGTTGAGTACCGAAGAGTTAGCTACCTTTAGTTTTTCACTAAAGTAAGCCAATGGTTTTCCCTCTTGCATAAAGACACCACCTATCCCAACACCCAAAGCATCACACTCTATCTCAAAAGCCTTATCAAAATTAGGTAGTTGGAGTAATGGGGAGGAACTCAACATGGACTTCAATGCTTGAAAGGACTTCTCCTGTTCTTCCCCCCACACAAAAGGTACATCTTTATTGATCAATTTGTTAATGGGGAAGCAATTGAACTAAAACCCTTCACAAAATGCCGGTAAAAGCTCGCCAACCCATGAAAACTTCTTACTTCGATTGCATTAAATGGGGTCGGCCAAGTCTTGATTGACTCCACCTTTTCTTCATCAACCTCTATACCACTTGAACTAACCACAAAGACCAAGAACACTACCTTTTCAACATAAAAAGAACACTTCTTGAGATTCGCGAATAACCTTTCTCGTAGCAAAACATCGAACACTTGTTTCAAATGGCCTACATGCTCTTCAATTGTCTTTCTATACACAAGTATGTCATCAAAGTACACAACCACAAACTTGTTGATGAAGGGTTTTAGAACATGATTCATCAACCTCATGAAAGTGCTTGGAGCATTAGTCAAACCAAATGGCATCAAAAGCCATTCATACAACCCAAATTTTGTTTGGAAAGCCGTCTTCCATTCATCACCTGGTTTCATTCGAATTTGATGGTACACACTCCTAAGATCAACCTTTGAGAACACACTTTCTCCACAAAGCTCATCCAACATGTCATCAAGTCTAGGAATTGGATGCCTATAGTTTATTGTAATCTTGTTCACGGCTCTACAATCAATGCACATTCTCCAAGTATCATCCTTTTTGGGAACAAGGATATCCGGTACGGCACACGGGCTTAGGCTTTCTTTGATCAATCCCTTTTCAAGGAGTTCTTTCACCTAAGGATTTGGCTTGCTTGCATTCGAGACATTGTCCACAAATCCGCTCCACATCATGTTTCATCTTTGGCCAATAAAATTGTTCCATAAGGATGTCAAGTGTCTTGGGTACTCCAAAGTGCCCCATCAAACCACCACTATGAGCTTTCTTGACAAACAACTCTCTCCATGAACTCATGGGCACACAAACTCTCCCATTCTTGAACAAGAATCCATCAACCAATTGGAACCTATCAACCCGCTTCCCTTGACTAAGACAATCAAAAGTTTCTTTGAAATCGGGATCCATAGAATAGAATCCCTTCAACTTTCAAATCCCATCATTTTAGAAGCCAAGGTGTTGACCAATACAAACCACCTTGATAGAGCATCCGCTACTACATTCGCTTTGCCTTGCTTGTAGTTGATCACATATGGAAAGGTATCAATGAATTCAACCCATTTGGCTTGTCGCTTGTTCAACTTGGATTGCCCCTTAAGATGTTTCAAGGACTCATGATCGGTCCTTATCACGAACTCTTTGTGCCACAAGTAGTGTTGCCAATGAGCCAATACCCTCACAAGTGCATATAATTACTTGTCATAAGTTGAGTACCAAAGAGTAGCTCCCTTTAGTTTTTCACTAAAGTAAGCCAATGGTTTTCCCTCTTGCATCAAGACACTACCTATGCCAACACCCAAAGCATCACACTCTATCTCAAAAGCCTTATCAAAATTAGGTAGTTGGAGTAATGGGGAGGAACTCAACATGGAATTCAATGCTTGAAAGGACTTCTCTTGTTCTTACCCCCACACAAAAGGTACATATTTCTTGATCAATTTGGTTAATGGGGAAACAATTGAACTAAAACCCTTCACAAAACGCCGGTAAAACCTCGCCAACCCATGAAAACTTCTTACCTCGATTGCATTAAATGGGGTCGGCCAAGTCTTGATTGACTCCACCTTTTCTTCATCAACCTCTATACCACTTGCACTAACCACAAAGCCAAATAACACTACCTTTTCAACACAAAAAGAACACTTCTTGAGATTCACGAATAACCTTTCTCGTAGCAAAACATCAAACACTAGTTTTAAATGGCCTACATGCTCTTCAATTGTCTTGCTATACACAAGTATGTCATCTAAGTACACAACCACAAACTTGTTGATGAAGGGTTTTAAAACATGATTCATCAACCTCGTGAAAGTTCTTGGAGCATTAGACAAACCAAACGGCATCACAAGCCATTCATACAACCCAAATGTTGTTTTAAAAGTCGTCTTCCATTCATCACCCGGTTTCATTCGAATTTGATGGTACCCACTCCTAAGATCAACCTTTGAGAAAACACTTGCTCCACAAAGCTCATCCAACATGTCATCAAGTCTAGGAATTGGATGCCTATAGTTTATTGTAATCTTGTTCACGGCTCTACAATCAATGCACATTCTCCAAGTACCATCCTTTTTGGGAACAAGGATAACCGGTACGGCACACGGGCTTAGCCTTTCTTTGATCAATCCCTTTTCAAGGAGTTCTTTCACTTGCCTTTGTAGCTCCTTGGTATCTTCCAGATTACACCTATAAGCTGGTTGGTTGGGAATTTGTGACCCCGGCACGAAGTCAATTTGGTGCTCAATTCCCCTCAAGGGTGGTAGTCCCTAGGGTATCTCATCCAGAAATAGTTCATCATAGTCCTGCAAAAGAGAAGAAACAATACTAGGCAAAATGCTAGTATCTTGGTTAGCATGCAATAAAAGATTGGTGTTGATAAGGCACACTAAAAAGCGTTCCTCATCCACACCCTTTAGACAATTGTTTGGCTTGGCTATCATACACATGTTCTTCTTATTTTTAGCCAAGTCACTTCCCTCTTTTGGAATAATGGTAGAACTTTCACCTTCACTCTTCGCTTCTTCCACCCTTATTCTCTCCCGAAGCTCCTTCCCGATAGTCCTCACTCACTTGGTATGGGGTGAGAGGTGCAAGTACGTATTTCTTATCGTCAATCACAAAAGCATACTTGTTGGTCCTTCCATAGTGCACAACATATCTATCAAATTGCCAAGGCCTCCCCAACAATACATGACAAGCCAACATGGGTACCACATCACAAATCAACTCCTCATTGTACTTGCCCACACTAAATCAAATACTTGCTTATTTGAGGACCTTCATCTCTCCACTCTCATTGAGACATTGTAGCTTGTACGGGTTGGAATGCCTTCTTGTTGGAATTTGTATACGCTCCACCAAAGAACTACTCACCACATTAGTGCAACTCCCACTATCAATAATCAAAGAACACACCTTATATTGGATCTTGCACCTAGCATGAAATAGATTCTCCCTTTGGTCAAGTTCTTATTTGGCAAGGGCTCCCATAATTCTCCTCACAACACATGAAAGGTTGGTATTTACCTTCAACTCTTCATTATCATCAAGTAGGGGTTGCCCCCTTTCACACTTAGTCAAGCTAAAGAGCTCCAAGACCTTCAAGCAATGTTCATTAAAAGGGAAGCATTAGAGAAGCTTGAAGAATCCCAAAGGAAAGCATACAATGTGTGGGTGGTCCATCAAAGTGAGGTGGAAGGAGGAATTCAAGAATTTCCAAAAGAAGGCAACCAAACAAGGCCCTTACTTTATTAAGGGCAAAATTGTAATAGCTAGTGTATTCTTATTCCCTAATATAAGTAGTAGCTTTTCTTCATTTTGGAAGTCTAGTTTTTTCATATTGAAGATTGATACTCTAAAACTTGTAGTTGCTAGTGTAAGGCTTAGTGTAATTCTCTTAAGGAATTAGTGAGTGATTAGGGTGACTCTCTTGATTGTTAGTTTAACTTCTTTGCTTAATTAATCGAAGGTATCCCACTTGTGGATTTCATTTGGTTTTACTTGATTAGTTGAGTTGAATTAGTTTCTAGTTGTTGGAATCAATTGGTAGGTTAGGGTTTTAGCCCCTTGTTGTCCATAATTTCAATTCCTAGTTATTAATTCTCATATCTTTTCCTCCTTTCTTTCTTGTTTGCTTATTTTCCATTATCATTTGGTATCACGAGCTCAGTTTAGGTTTGTTTCCACAAATCTAAGTCTTGGGAATTTGATACCTTCAAAATCAAAAAAAAAATGAAAATCCCAAAAAAAAAAAAACTGAATTTTTTTTTGTTTGGTTTCTTGTTTTTGACACTAGATTCTTGTTCACTAGTGTTTTTTGAGTCTAGATTTCAAATTTCGTGCGATTTGGAGTTGTAGAAGTGGAGTTGTCATTAAAGTGTTTTGAGCTTTTGAAGCTTTACAAACTTTGAAAGTGGATCTATTGATTGAGGAGGAATTGGAGCTTAAAAATCATTGGGGTTTGTTCCCTACGTTAAGGGAAAGCTAATCCTAAAATTTGAGCCAATTCCGAGCTCATTTGAAGGTGTTGGTGTTTAGTGTGTGTTCTAGGTGTTTTTGATATTCATCAACAACATCTTGAAGAAGAAGAAGCCAAAAGGTACATTTGATCCAACTTTTTCTAAGTCAAAGTGGTCAAAGATGTTTGTTGGGTCCACAAGTGGAATTTAAAAAAAAAAAAACAATCACTTTCCCTTTTTACCAAATCTCATCACCCCTTTCATTGGTGACACCTTCAAAAATACCCAATTTCCTATAGCAAACTCCAGCCCTCTTCTTCTAATATCTGCATATGATTTGTATCGACTTTGAGCAATTGCCAGCGCTGTTGTATCACCTTAACTTTTTCCATAGCTTGATGAACAAGATCTGGCCCAAATAAGGTAGTTTCACCCACTTCAAACCATCCGATTGGTGATCTACACTTCCTCCCATATAAAGCTTCATAAGGTGCCATTTTGATACTTTAATGGTAGCTATTGTTGTAAGAAAACTCAATAAGTGGTAAATAGTCATCCCAGCTACCTTTAAAGTCCAATACACAAGCTCGTAACATATCCTCAAGTGTTTGGATTGTACGTTCTGCCTGACCATCCGTTTGAGGGTGAAAGGCCGTACTTAAATTCACTTGTGTTCCCAAACTCTTCTGAAATGATTTCCAAAAATTCGCAGTGAATTGAGCTCCCCTATCAGATATAATAGAGATTGGGATTCCATGTAGCCAAACTATCTCTTTAATATACAACCTTGCATACTCTTCAACTGTATAAGTAGCCTTAACTGGCAAGAAGTGGGCTGATTTGGTGAGTCTATCAACTATCACCCATATGGAGTCAAACTTCCGAAATGAGCGAGGCAGACCAGTGACAAAATCCATGTTGATCATGTCCCACTTCCAAATTGGAAGGTCTAACAGCATATAACCTCCAGGCTTTTGGTGCTCTACTTTAACTTGTTGACAATTTGGACATTGAGAAACAAATTCTTCAATGTTCTTCTTCATGTTACTCCACCAATACACTCCTTTCAAGTCATGATACATTTTAGTTGAGCCCGGATGGATAGAATATCTTGAATGATGTGCTTCTATCATAATTCTCTCCCTTAGTCCATCTATATTAGGCACACACAATCTGTTTTGGCACTGGAGTACTTTGTTTTGCGTAAGCTCAAATGCCTTTGTCACCCCTTTTTGTACATTCTCCTTAAGCTGTAATAGAATAGGATCCTTATATTGCTTCTCTTTTACTTCGACTACTAATGAGGATTCTGCTGCATTTTGCACAATAATCCCTTCATCTTGAGATTCAAGAAGGCGAACCCCCAAGCTAGCTAGTTGGTATAGATCCTTAGCTATTCTTTGTCTTTCCATGGACTGCCCATAGGTGTTTGCCATTGTCCTACGACTTAAAGCATCGGCCACCACATTTGCTTTCCCCGGATGATACAAGATATCAACATCATAATCTTTTAATAACTCAAGCCATTTCGCTGCCTCAGATTCAGATCCTTCTGCTTAAATATATATTGCAAGCTCTTATAGACCAAGATATCATCTATGAATAAAATCACAAACACGTCCAAGAATGGCTTGAACACCCTATTCATCAGATCCATAAAAGATGCTGGTGCATTTGTTAGCCCAAATGACATAACTAAAAATTCAAAATGACCATACCGTGTTCGGAAAGCTGTCTTGGGTATATCTTTCTCTTTGACTTTTACTTGATGATAACCCGACCTCAAATCAATCTTCGAGAAACACTTAGCACCCTGTAACTGGTCAAACAAATCATCTATCCTACGAAGGGGATATTTGTTCTTAGTCGTCACCTTATTCAACTGCCGATAGTCAATACACATTCTCAATGAGCCATCTTTCTTGCGTACAAATAAAACCGGTGCTCCCCAAGAGGATATACTAGGCTTTATGAATCCCTTTTCTAACAAATCTTTTAATTGCTCCTTTAATTCTCGTAATTCTATCGGGGCCATCCTATATGGAGGGATGGAGATGGGTTGAGTACCTGGAATCACATCAATACCAAACTCTATCTCTCGTTTTGGAGGCAAACCTGGAAGCTCTTCGGGAAATACATCAGAAAATTCATTTACCACTGGAATAGACTGAAGATCTAGTGGCTCCACATCTATATCTCTCACTCTCACTAGATGACATATGTACCCTTTGGACATCATTTTCTTTGCCTTAAGATAAGAAATAAACTTACCTCTTGGTGTCCCAACATTACCTTTCCATTCAAGGACTGCCTCTTTTGGAAAATGGAAACTCACCCTCTTAGCTCGGCAATCTACCATGGCATAACATGAAGCCAACCAATCCATACCCATTATAATGTCAAAATCTATCATATCTAGCTCAACAAGGTCAGCCAATGTGTTACGGTCACAAACAGTTACTATGCAATTACGATAGACTTTTCTAGCTATAATAGACTCGCTAGTTGGCGTAAATACTTCAAATGGTTTAACCAATAATTCTGGCGTTCCTTCAAACTTTCCAGCAATCAATGGAGTTACATATGATAGTGTAGAGCCTGGATCAATTAATGCATATACATTATATGAAAAGATGGACAATGTACCTGTAACCACATCAGGTGAAGCCTCCAAATTCTATCGTTCCGCTAGAGCATATGTACGATTTTGAACTCCACTAGAACTAGCAGTTCCTCTACCACCTCTACCACGACCTGCAGGCACCTGTGGCCCCCTACCTAAGGAAGGCACCGATGATGATGATGCAACAATCGATCCAGTAGGTTGTGCCATGCTACCCATGCCCCTTTGAGGGCAATTTCTCATCATGTGTCCCGGTGTACCACACCAAAAACAAACATTTGTTCCAAGCCAACATATACCTGGATGATTTCTTCCACATTGTTTACAAGACTGTCTAGGAGGTCTTGGTTGGGTCGCACTTCCCTGTTCTTGGTACCATGCTACTTGTGAGCCTTGACTCTCACTACTTTGCCCAAATTGATTAGCCCTAGACCCTTGAAATCGAGGTGGAGCACTAGCTGTAGAGTAGGAAGATGATGGCCTAGGCAGTCTATTAGAAAACCGAGGCCTAAACTCACCTTGGGATGGCGTAAACTGGCCCATAGATCTGGCCCTCTTGGACTGCCCTCTTTCCGACTCTTGTGTCCTTCTCCTTTGCCTTTGATCCTCCATATTTTGTGCAAAAGCTTGTATCCTTGCTATATCCATATCTTTGTTCAAAACAGCAATAGTACAATCCCTAACCAGAAATGAATCCAATCTATCCACGTAACGATGAACTCTATCCTCCATAGTACTACATTAGGAGCATACCTGGCCAAAGAATTAAACTTGAGACTATACTCTCTCACGCTCATATTCCCTTGGTGAAGATTTAAGAACTGAGTTGCACGAGCCTCCCGAATCTCCAATGGCAGATAATGGTCAAGGAATGCCTTTTTAAACTCTTTCCATTTAGCTGAAGGTGTATTTATACCCCTAGATTGTTTCCAAGCTTCGTACCACAATATAGCCACACCTTTTAATCTATATATTGCCAACTCAATTGTTTCCTTACCAGATACATGCATAATATCTAAGGTCCTTTGGATTTGATTAATAAAGTCTTGAGGATCTTCATTAGGATCTGACCCGGTGAATGATGGAGGGTCCAAATTAAGGAAATCACGTATCCGCACACTAGCTTCCCTATTTGCACCACTAGTACCTGCAATTGGACCTGCTTGCCCTTGTCCTTGACCAGCAAGTATATGAGTCAACAATTGGACTGCATTCTAAAAATCTTGGTCAGTAGCATTAACCGGTGGTTCTTGGGGTGCTGCTGCCCTCCTTAGCTCTTCTAGAGACGAAGGAGTGAAGGAAGTCCATGATGAAGACAGTTGAGCCTCACTTTGATTAGCTCGTCTAGGTGGTGATTTGCTGGTCCCTTCTCCAGTAGCCACATCTACTTGCTTACCAGTACTCTTATTTTTCCTAGTAACCAGCATTTTTGCTATAATGAAAACAATTTAAAGGTTAGATACGATAAACCTATAACATTGGCTCTATTGCACGATCTAAGAGATGAAGAAAAAGAGCCAACTCCTAAATGTCCCGTAGCCTCCTGTTTATAGATGTGGTGCACAACACACCCATAAGCAAGACTCTACATAGACATGGCTTTGTAGACTCCCTAGGATGACCTGCTCTGATACCACTTTTGTCACGCCTCAAATTCCATTTAGACGGACAGGCACTCGATGCCCTAAAGGCCCGAGAGAACCAACTTATAACCTGTGATTCATCATGCATATAACTATGACAATTAAGAAGCTTTGACTATAGATAAGCTGCCTGAATAACAAGACCAACATAGATAGGCCCAAAACTTATGTACACGATCTGGCCATTGAGGCCACAACTGTTAAGAGCAAAGACATAACTAAGTTTTACTTTAACATTGGTCTACAAAGCCTCTAAAAGATAGACAAACTTAGTTTAGGTCGGGACAGGGCCCCGCCTTACCCTTAACTATATACAATACCCAAAATATATACCAAAGACTCGGTAAAGCCCCAAATCAACCTGGAGCTCACCAACAGCAGCCAAGTGTCCTGTGCTCCTACTGGGGATGTCTACTAGCCAGAGTACATGTGCCTGCGGCATGAAATGCAGCATCCCCATGAGGGACGTCAGTACGAGAGAATGTAATGAATATGTAAGGCATAAAGTAAACCATATGTAAACAAGAGCTCAAATAGAATCAGGTATCAGTGTATAAACATGTAAATAAGAACAGAAGATCACATTTGCTTACACTTGTGAAATCATGTATATTACGTTCTTTGGTTACTCTTCTTTGCTTTATGATCATTGTAAGGCATAAAATACACGTGACCAACTGATCAGTGGTAGAAGAGGAGTCCCATGCTAGGCAATTTAACCTCTGGGATGCTTCCCTCATAAATATACAAATTGGGATCGACCCATGCTAGGCTTTTTCCCCTAGGCTGCCACCCATAAGTACACAAATAGGGATCGACCCATGCTAGGATTTCACCCTTGGGCTGCCACCCACACATATACAGATTACTTCATTTAGTTTCTTTAATCTTTGAGATTGTTACTTTGGTGGTTGTAACCTTTATTGAGCTCAAAACTATGGACCAGTAGTAGAAGACATGTGAACATGCACTTAAGGCAGTAACAATGATATAAGGAGCAAACGTAATATCAACGTACTGTTTAGGAGCTTATATAATACACTGAACCTCATTTGGCTTAGAGAATAACTCACAAAGCTTGCTGTTGAAAGTACCTTTACTAGGAAACCCACTTCGTTGGTAACAACACAAATATAAGAGTTCATGCCAAGTAATATGAAACTGAGAAACCTTACATACCTTGTTGTGTAACTCGGATATTACAATGAATTAAGCTTCCCCTTTTCAGATTATATATCTACAATGAAATACGTGGCAAAACTAGTATTAGTAGCTAGTTAACCAATTTGGGCTACTTGATCCCACTAAATCAGTAACTAGGCAGTAAGCTCGTAATTGATCAAACCAAGAGTGTTCCTTTCACCTCTTCTCCTCTAAACATATCTACATACTTTACGACCTTCTCATAAGGTCCCTTGAAACTCTTCTGACTTCACAACATATACCAAATAACATACAAAGGTGTGCAGACAACAAGTTAACATAACACCCAATTAAGTGTTGTATTACCACACCCTCCTTCCATACTTCAATACAACTTCACACACCCTTTTACAAGTTCAACCAAGCTGTCTCAAATATATACACATAAAACCGCTCCTAAAACAATCCCAAACATCCTTCAACATAATAAGAAAGTATTTTTAACTCAAGGATTCCAATCACTACCCCATGGTTCTTGACACAAACACATACAGAATTCTTCATCAAACTTGCATATAAAAAGGGGTAAAAATGGGCAGTAACTTTACCTTAAATTCTGAAAATCTGTCCTCCTAACTTGTACTTCTTCAAGAGCTTGAACTCCCCTTCAACTTAGCTTGAAAAGAGGGAGAATACTTAAGAACCCTAATGGTATTTTATGGCTGCTATGTGAAGCTAAGAGAGAGAGAAAGAAAGAACTTCTAAAATCTATTTTTTTCAAGTTAAAATGAGTGAAATGAGCTGGTCTTAACCCCTTTAACGGGGGGCTGCTTTGGCCGACTTTCCTTACTCATTTTGAGCCACAAAATGTCAAGAAGGTGATACACCTACTTGGCCATTTTACATGGGCTTTGTTGGACTTAACCTTATTGGGCCTTGGCTGCCAATTCTTCCCCTTTCTTTCACTTCTTTGGGCCAGAATTTATTCAAGTGGGTGATGGGTGTACTTGGCCCTCTAAGCTAGTCAAAATAGTCTTAGTAGGTGATGCACCTACCTAGTTCTTTAGGCTGGTCAATAAGTCAAGTAGGTGATGCACCTACTTGTCACCTACTAGCTTAGTTAAGTAAAGCAAGCAGCTCACTTATTTTATTCTATTTTCTAATTTCTAATCCCTTTTGCTTTAACTTAACACTTCACCCTAAATATTTACTCAAATACAACCTTACCATCTCGAGTTTAAATACTTTTGTCGAGGTTAACTTGGCCGTTTACGTGCTGAACTGAATGGGGAATTACAACACCTCCCAATACACATTAAACTATCACTGCTCATATAAGAAACTCGGTCCCTCACCTATACAACAAGGCTATATCAAGTGATATATGAATAGGACTAGTATATGCAGAATACGGGATGTTACAGTAGGATACAATTTACTTTCTAGATTGAGTTTAGTTAGATTTTATATCTTGTATATTACTTGAACATTTGGTTGGATTATAGGTAGAGTTAGGCTTAAATCTTGTGACTTGTATTAAATTGGCCATTTTGGATCATAGATTAGAATTATTATTGTTACCCTTAGTTTCGAAGCTTGTAGTATCGTTGTGGCTAGCCCAGAATCCTTAGTATGCTTTTTAGGAGGTTTTAGAGGTAGAGTAGTTTCTCTCCGTTGTTTTCATAGTAATTTTTCCCATTATTTTTTACTGTATCGAATGAGTGTGAAATTTTGGGCCCGAAGCTATTTGAACCGAGTTTCAAGGTCAGTTCTCTTGTTTAGAGGGTATTTTACCCTATTTTGTCTTGTTGTGTGCTACATTCTCTGAGCATGGAAATTTACAAACTCATTCTGCATTCTCATGCCTATTGGTACAAAAAATAAAGAATTTTTAGGATTTTGGTTTTAAATTTGGGATCTACTATGGTTATCATGATTTTTGGAGTTTTAAGGAGTTATCTTAGGTTTTACTACTGATTTTGGAAAAGAGAGGAAAAGTACTACTTTTATGTTAGTCCAAGGGACATTCCCAGACCTTTTTCTCCGCTATTTTCTACATATATATTCATAGTCCGATGCAGTATTCCAAACACTCGATGCATTATTTTGTGTCTTATTTTTAAAATTTATATACTTATAGTCCGATGCGGTATTCCAGACCCCTGATGTATTATCCTGGGTTTTTACTTCCTGGATTGATTATGTTATTATTTCCCACTTGTTGGTTCGGTTAGTTCTATTTTTGTTTTTATAACTAGATTTAGGTGGATCCTTATATTTTTCTTACTTTTTTGTAATCTATATTATATATTATCTTTCTATGCTCGGTTGGCCTATGATGCCTAGTGACTACCCATTGTCTTGGTACTCATACTACACTCCGCATCTTTTTCTGATACAACACCTAGTACGAGTCACCCTCATTGATCCTCTTATCGTTCGAGGCCAGCTGTTGTTCGAATCGTGGTAAGCTCCCGGTGTTTTTGAGATTTTTACTGCTTTCCTTCTACATTTCTTTCTATATCTTGTATTTTTATAGACAGAGTCTGTGATATAGGTACTTCATACTTTAGATGCTCTTGTATCGGTGATACCAGGTCCGGGGTTGGTTCTTGTGTATATTTGTCTTTTCGATCACTTTAGGGCCACTTTTGTATATTTATTATAGTTGGTATGTATCTATACTTATGGCCCTTATCTTCCTTATATTCTCTTCCGCTTTATTTATTTAGATTTCTTTTTTTTTCTTCTGCATTATTAGGTTGTCTTGCCTACCGAAGGGTTATGTAGGTGCCATCATGGCCTGGTTTTGGGTTGTGACAAACTGGTATCATAACTCTAGGTTCACCGGTGTCATTGGTATAAGAGAAAGTTTCTAGTAGAGTCTCGTAGATTGGTACGATGATGTTTGTATCCTATCTATGGGAGGCTACAAGGCATTATTAGGAAAAGTTCCCTATTCTTGGATCTTTATCGTGTGTTCCTAACTCTATCAATTTCTAAACTTCAGTTGTTCCATTCCTTCTTAGATACCTAGGACGAGTATGACAGCGGGTCACGACGAGGCTTCTTCACTTGTTACTTTAGTGCTTCCTTCAGCCAAAGTATTTAAGAGTGTGGGCTTACCGCATCAGCTAAGAGGGATTTTTGGGCTAGTCTAACTTTCATTGTGATTTATGGATACCCCAGTTCTTAGGGACACCATGTCTAGGACTTCAAGTCTTTTGGAGGGTGTATCTATATCACGGGTAGAGGCAGCACATGGTTCTTCAAGAGATGCTTTGGCTAGATTTAAGGTTACAGTTTTCCATACCTTAGACTTTGTGTTTATTGTTTGCAACTGAAAAAAGTTGGCATCCTTGGGTTGGGCATTCTAGGTTGGCACCCCAAACCTTGCTTGTTTCTTCCATCATCTTATTTCTTGCTTTGTTTGTAGTATTACTCTTATGGCCCCGTGTGGCCTTTGTATAAGCCTTTGGACCATAGATTATGGGATATTTGAGAATATCTCTGAGTCTCAGACATCGAGTTGTGATTCTAGGTTGGTTATTTATATTGTAGAGCTATTTGTGTCTGTGCAGGGCCGTTAGGTTGATTGTGAGCCATTAGGCTATTGTTTATTTGCGATCATATCATTCATGCAAAGGGTTTTCTGCATATTTTACTACTGTTTTGACTATGGGCATACTATAAATGGTTTTCTAAACCTTGCATGGCCCCGAGGGCCCATTTATGGTAAAACTATTATAAAAGGGAATTGAAACTGACTTTATGGATCTTCTTGGAGTAAAAAGGGATTTTATGATTATTTTATCACCGATTTTTATATTGATACTAGGCTCGGCTATTCCGTAATGCTAGATATATTTTTCTTATGGATTTAGTCTCGGATACACTTTGGACACCCTATATAGGGGTTTGAGATTTCTGGTTTACTGTTATAGACTCGAATAGACTCCAGGCAATTATTTGTTGAGATCCCACAATTTTTGTATGTGGTCACCTACACCTACATGGATTTGGATGATCCAGTCTAGGGTCCATGAGCTGTGAGTGATGGGGGAGGTACATACAACATTACTGTCACACCTAGTTCCTTTGGGTTGTGTATTGATTACTTGATTCGATCGAGTACAGAGTGCAGTGGTATTTTTCTTGGATGAATTCGAGGCTAAGATTCCTTATGGTAGAGATAAAGGTGGTAGGCTTTTCTAGCACTACCTCTGGCAAACTTGTGCATCATCTGTGATTTCCTTGTTATGTTCTTTGGGCGACCCAAGTCTCAGAAACATCTATGAATTGGGCAAACTGTATATTCAGAGCCTAGCTGGCTCCAGTTTTCTATAGTGTTCATCGGTGATAGATGAGTCTACTCGGGGATTTGACAGAAGCATTGATCAATATTTGGAGTTGGGTTTTAGAGATATGAGCTAGAGGGTTACTTCAGATGGTTCATGGAAAGTTCTCTTTGACTGCAACATCTTTGAGCCAGAATATAGAGAGTGCGGACAACTTACCTTCTCTATTTTAGTTTCAGAGCGGCCATTGGCCTTGGATATCTAGTCCTTGGCTAACCGTTGATTTGTCTGGAAGTGTCAGATCCCAGCAAAATTCTTGCCAAAGTTCAGGTCCATTTTACCTTGGTTGGATAGATTAAACGGTATCAGTTCAAGGAGAAGCGGTTGTGTGCCATATGTGATCAGGTTTTGTGGGTTGAGGCCAATAGGGCTACTTTAGATTCTGATGGGACTTTGAGATTGTTGGCCTCCCTTGTGTTCTGAGGGTTGGAGGTGTAAATTAGTTAATTCTCTGAGAGGTTGTTTGTTACATGGGATTCCAGCGTTGATTAGGCTCTTCCAGTGTGGGCTAGGAGTTACAGTAGGTTGAATGATTTTGGAGTTGGTGGCTTGTGTACTGGTGCAGTAGAGTGGGTGTTTCGAGCTAGATGGTGAGTTGGGATATAATGAAATTTTCAATAGCTAGGTGGCAACCTTGGACTTCAGGCATCTTTTCTTTGCCAATAGGGTGGTTTGCCTTGATATTTGCGCCATGATGGACTTCTTTCTGAGGTAAGGCTAGTAAGGTGATCTTAAATCTGTATGGGGTTCGAGTATTTGGGGAAGCAATGATATTCTTTGAGTTTGGAGCTTAGTTGATAGCTACAAACTTTCTGGTAGGCTTACCACACTCTTTGCAGAGATTGGATTTTTGTGTTTGGGTCTTCTTGGGAAGGTTACCCTGGTTCATTCACTTTCAGCCACTTCCGATTTAGCACAGTTTAGCGAGGCTAGTTTTGTTCTACATTGGGAGATTCTCCTTCGACACAGGATGTTCATCCAAGTCCTTCCCGACCCTGGTGTGCAAGTTTTAATTAAGCTCCGATGGTTGGTTCAGTTGGGTTCAGGTATTGAGGGAGATTCTCCAGTGTGCATGCACAGTGGCCGGAGCGTGGCAGCCTATTTTGGGCCATCTTCTCCCATTTCGTTCCAAACACCCCAAAATCATTTTATTCCATTCTTGTAAGCTTCAAGCTTCATAAAAATCTTGTATTAGCTATTCCAAGTTGTTGGGGTGATTATTTCTTGGTTCGGGACCAATTTCTCGACTTTTATTAGTAAGCTTTCTTCTTTAATCTCCTAAATTTCCCTAAATCATTTCTCCATTAACACGTACACCAAAACCTCCATTCACCCTTGGTCATTCCTAAAGCTTGGAAGCATCTATATTTCCAGTTCATTATCGTTTGTTGGCTCTAATTTGGTACGTTCCTCCTCTAAATCCCTCTTCTCTTCTTTTCGTTTCAAAGTTTCCCCAAGCTATTTTCTATCACTTTTCTTGAACTTCTAAAGCTCAAATTTCTTGTGGGATATTTCTAGACCTTTGGGGTGGATAATTCTTGGTCCGTGATCAATTTCCCGAATTCTATTTGTAAGGTTTACTCGTTAATTTTCGTTGTTCTTCCCTTAATTTCTCTTTGAACTAGTAAGACTTTGGGGTTGTTTTTGGCCCCAAAATGAGTCCCGTTTGCACTCAAATTCGGGCATGGATTTCTTAACCCATTGCGACATTATTGTGATTTTTGTTTTATGTTTTGTTGCAGGGTCCCCGAGGGTCATTTTCCGACCCAATTTCTGGCCCAATTTTTTGTATAGTATTATGGGTGTCATTTTTCTCATTTGACACCTGAAATGTATTTGTGATAGTGTGGCAGCTTTCTGAGTCTGTTGAAAAGGGAAAAGGCACACGAGTAGCGGTTCGTGTTTGTTATTCGGCCCCGAGGTAGGTTACAGTTTACTTCCTAGTATGAGTTTAGATAGATTTTATATTTTGTATATTACTGGAACGTTAGGTTGGATTATAGGTAAAATTAGGCTTAAATCTTGTGACTTGTATTAAATTGGCCATTTCGGATAATAGATTAGAATTATTACTGTTACCCTTAGTTTAGAAGCTTGTAGTATCGTTGTGGCTAGCCTAGAATCCTTAGTATGCTTTTTAGGAGATTTGAGAGGTAGAGTAGTTTCTCCCCGTTATTTTCATAGTTATTTTTCCCATTATTTTGTCTTTATGGGTGTGTTCGAAATTATGGGCCCGAGGCTATAGCTTGGATTTGGATGTAGTTTCCAGGTCAGTTCTCTTGGTTGGAGGGTGTTTTACTCTATTTTGCCTTGTTGTGTGCTACATTCTATGAACGTGGAAATTTACATACTCATTCTTCATTCTCATGCCTATCGGTACAGAAAAGAAAGATTTTTTAGGCTTTTGGTTTTAAACTTTGGATCTACTATGGTTATCATGATTTTCGGACTTTTAAGGAGTTATCTTGGGGTTTTACTACTGATTTTGGAAAGAAGAGGAAAAGTACTACTTTTATGCCGGTCCAAGGGACACTGCTGGACCTTTTTCTCTGCTATTTTATACATATATATATATTCATAGTCTGATGTGGTATTCCATACACTCGATGCATTATTTCGGGTCTTATTTTAAAAACATATATACTTATAGTCCAATGCAGTATTTTGAACCCCCGATGCGTTATTCTGGGTTTTTACTTCCTATATACATACACACATATATATGCATAGGTTGATGCGGTATTTCGGGCACCCGATGCAGTATTACGGGCTTACACTATTATGCACTCATACATCACATTATCTCCCATCGCATTCCATTGGCTTGAGTGCACTTGGATTGTCGATTGCCTGGATTGATTTGGTTATTATTTCCCTCTTGTTGGTTCGGTTAGTTCTATTTTCAGTTTTATATCTAGATTTCGGTGGATCCTTGTATTTTTCTTATTTCCAGTAATTTATATTATATATTATATTTCTGTGCTTGATCGGCCTATGATTCCTACTGAGTACCCGTTATATTGGTACTCATAATACACTCTGCATCTTTTTCTTATGTAGCACCTAGTACCAGACACCCTCATCGATCCTTTTATCATTCGATGTAAGCTGTTGTTCGAATTGTGGTGAGCTCCCGGCATTTTAGAGACTTTTATTGCTTTCCTTCTGCATTTTTGTCTATATGTTGTATTTGGATAGACAGAGGCTATGATAAAGAAACTTTGTACTTAAGATGCTCTTGTACAAGTGATACCAGGTCCGGGGTTTGTTCTTGTGTATATTAGTCTTCTCGGTCACTTTAGGGCCACTTTTAAATATTTATTACAGTTGGTATGTATCTATACTTACGACTCTTATCTTCCTTATATTCTCTTCCACTTTATTTATTTAGACTGCTTTATTATCATCTTTTGCATTATTGGGTTGGCTTGCCAACGTGGGGTTTACGTAGGCGCCATCACGGCCTTGTTTTGGGTTGTGACAGAATTGGAACTTGATAATGAACCTAGACTAATCGAGATAGAGTCATGGACAACATGAATTCGTGACATACCGAGATTGATTCATTTCATTGATGGAAATGAGTCAAGTTACCTAACGTGACACACTATATACATCAGCAGAGATTACTACGAATTTGAACATTAGCACCCCCTCTACCCTGTTATTGTTAGGGATAGATGAAAAGAGCATAACAACTTCTCGCTATGTTGTGCCTAGTAGTACCCAAAGAATTGACATTGAAAGACTCAAGCATTTAAAAAAGAAGAAAGACAGGGGTTATACCTATTGGAGAATCCTTACTAGTCTCATCGATTACTCAAAAGTAAACTCATACATAGGAAAGGAAAGAGAAAATAGAGTGATTGGTAAGCTGACCCTACAAATAATTCCTTAGTTTCAGTTTCGTAGGAAGAAGAAGAAAGGGCAAAGTCTCACCTATCAAGGAAGTATGGCAAAGATAGTTTATCCTTGCGCGAAGTACCTCAGCTCAGTACGCATAGAAGTATAGTCTACCTCTATTTAGCTCTACTATCTTTCTTATACATATACTAGGAATTCGAGCCTACCTCTTTTTGTTGATGTTTTGATCAACCGTGTATTCCCATCTTGAGCCCAAATTTACCTGTACAAGGAAAGATCTCAATAGGCCTAGGGAAGGGGGAAAGCTCCACTACAGGGCCAGGGAAAGAAATAGGCATGGGGAAGAATCTTTAATGAAATAAATTGAATAGACTGAGAAGTCGAGTAAGCCTATCGATTCAAGAAAGTTCGACTAGTTTAGGTGCCGCCTTCCAAATTTCTATAAGTGGGTGGTTTTAAGTTCAGATCCCTATTTTGGTTATAGAGTGCGGGTAGCTGACAAGTAGGTTAGATAACTGGTGAATAAATAGGCTTTGCTCCTGCTTTCACTTCCAGGAGGAATTCTATCATCCATGGCAAAGAAATCGTAAAATAAGAAAAGGCATTTTGTTGCACTCACACAAATCCATGGACCAGAATCTGACGTCAATTGGTTATCGGTTGGTAGTTTATCATCGTGCATTGATTGACTCCTTATGGGGTTTTAAATAGCACTCTGAATTAGTGGGAAATAAAAGTGCAATCCATATTGATGGAAACCCTAAGTGGGGTTTGTTCATCTCTATTTAAAGGAACCGATTGTAGAAAACATACCCTACATTTGAGAGAGTTGAAATCTCACTCATAGATTAGTAAGAGTTGAATAGGACTGTGTGAACTTCATTAAAGAAGTACTTCCTGGAGCGAGTAAGGCTATGGCCATGCCTTACGAAGCGAAGGCGCCCACTATTTATTTTAATTAAATAGTATGAACCTGCAACCAAAGCGGCCTTAGCGACCATTAGTGATATAAAATGGAGAGAAATAGGAAATCAACCATAGGCCCTTCCATCGAGTAGTAAAGACAAAGGGAAAGGTTGAACAACAGTGTGCATTGCAGACCTGATTGGGAAAGAGAGTTAATAGTTGTGTGTGTCATATGAGGAACTGAGTTTGCACTCCCATGTTGCCCAACACAACAAAAGGGGATTTACTTTTAGTAACTTCTTTCACTCGTTCTGTCGCCTTATTTCAGCTTTCAACCGCATTTCTACCATGATTTTTCTCCAAACGAGAAACTTTGGCTAGCTGTTCACTCACTCTTGATGGTCTGCCATTTAGTTCATTCATTGTAATAGAATGAATAATATGCCAATGGAAGGTAGCTGCATACAACATAAAATAAAAGAGATTGACATCTGACAACTCCTTGTCCTTTCCATCCGGAGGTGGCGTTGATCCAACTAATGAGCAACTGCTTCTTCTTTACCCACTTAGTGTACTTAGGATTTGAGGATTTCTTTTCATCGTCTGTGAATTGGTTGGGATAAAGCGAGAGAGATCTTCTCGGTAGAGGTAGTCAATCTAAGATCGAGAAATTAGTAATTCGGTTAAAAGTCAGTAGCACAATAGATATTTTCCTCAGTCTCAGTCCATTCAATCAAGCCAGAAGATAAATCGGTGTAACTCCTAAAGCCCTTGTTGCTTTAGTCAAAGAAGTGCCCTGCAACGGCCAAAGAAAATTCATCTTCCATACAATCATGTCACACCAGAAGAAGAAGGGCTGCTAAGCTAGATAGAAAGCCTTGGAACACCAAGACAGTAGCAAGTGCAGCAAATTGAACACGATAAGGCTATGGTACAAATATGGAATAAAAGTTGTGCCTTGACAAGAAGCCTTGCATCTAGCATGTGGATTCCAATTCCAAAGCTGTGACAAAACTGTGGGTTCATGACCTGCTTTATGCCTATAGTTTAGAAGTCTCGGTCTAAAACAGAATGAATCCAATCAGGGATAGAACTCCTTGCATGGGGAAGTCCAAATTGGGATTGGGGAATCAGAAAAAAGTCACAGTCTGGGTGGGAAACTATTCGAGTGGATCAAGCTCTTCCTTTCTCCCTTTATTACGAGATCTAAAAGTAGAAAGAAGTTGTATCAGAAAGGTAGGTTAGTCACCTAGTGACATCCTAAATCCAATTGCTTCACTCCCTTTGAAAGTTCGGCCCTCCTTAGGGAAAAAATAGAGTATACAATAAAAAGGGATAGCTTAGCAGGTAGGTATCACTACCAACTACCAACACGAAGGAAAGCAACTCGACAAAAAAGCCTTTATTGTAAGAGGCTGGTGGAAGGTATGAGATCTGAATCACTATATTAGTCTGCTCCTTGTTTAGATGTATGACCTACTTCATTGGAAGAGTTATATGCCTCAATGGGAGCAAGGAAGGACTAGTCAGGCCCCTTCTATTCCGTTATTTGTTCGTAGTGCACTGGACATGCTTAGCCTATCCTTATCTCTTTGTCATTGCTATCTCAAGCACCCCCATAGTGTAGATTACATACCAACTTCTTCTTTATCTTAGATGCTTTCTCTGTGTCACCTAATATGGTAAGCGGAACTGAATGACCAAAAAAGAACTGTTTAAAAGTCTCTTGCAAGACTTTTTCAAAAGAAAGATCGGTCCCAAAACTTACTTACTCGTTGTAACCTTTCGACCTCCAATGACCTATAACACTAGTCACTACACCCACTGGGGCTAGGAAGTAAGCCTCACAACCTAAAGCAGTGAAGAACATGGATTTGTATAAATGGCTTTGTCTATCATGAGCGTAGGTAGTAAAGGAGCACTTATGCGCAGGTGCAGGGGTGAAAGCTCAATCCAAGATATGAAAAAGGAATCACAACTATCAAAGTAAGTAGTTCAATGCCAATGAAAAAAGATATGGTTTAGCTTAGTCTAGCCCTAACGAAAGAAAATGACATAGAATAAGATGTCATC
Source organism: Jaltomata sinuosa (assembly GCA_003996215.1). Lineage (NCBI taxonomy): Eukaryota > Viridiplantae > Streptophyta > Magnoliopsida > Solanales > Solanaceae > Jaltomata > Jaltomata sinuosa. Next base: position 140,041 of record QJPP01001411.1, read on the forward strand.
TCATTCTTTAAATGGCGCAAGAAGTTAAAAAGAAAAAGTAGGGTGCAAAGGGACTCCATAAACTGCTTTATAGTTGAAGATGTATGTTGAGTAAATTGAAGGGCTATCACAGTAAGTTTTATAAATAAGAAGAATGTAGGACATTTTAATGAAAAGAATTAAGCCTTGTGCTGGTAGAATTCCTTATTTATCAAAGTGGGTCACTTTTTAATTCATTTTTTGGTATGTATATTGGGAGGTGAGACTGAGCACACATAGGTAATGTGTAACATCCCGTATTCCGCATATACTAGTCCTATTCATATATCACTTGATATAGCCTTGTCATATAGGTGAGGGACCGAGTTTATTATATGAGCAGTGATAGTTTAATGTGTATTGGGAGGTGCTGTAATGCCCCATTCAGTTCAGCACGTAAACGGCCAAGTTAACCTCGACAAAAGTATTTAAACTCGAGATGGTAAGGTTGTATTTGAGTAAATATTTAGGGTGAAGTGTTAAGTTAAAGCAAAAGGGATTAGAAATTAGAAAATAGAATAAAATAAGAGAGCTGCTTGCTTGACTTAACTAAGCTAGTAGGTGACAAGTAGGTGCATCACCTACTTTGACTTATTGACCAGCCTAAAGAACTAGGTAGGTGCATCACCTACTAAGACTATTTTGACTAGCTTAGAGGGCCAAGTACACCCATCACCCACTTGAATAAATTCTGGCCCAAAGAAGTGAAAGAAAGGGAATGAATTGGCAGCCAAGGCCCAATAAGGTTAAGTCCAACAAAGCCCATGTAAAATGGCCAAGTAGGTGTATCACCTTCTTGACATTTTGTGGCTCAAAATGAGCAAGGAAAGTCGGCCAAAGCAGCCCCCCTTTAAAGGGGTTAAGACCAGCTCATTTCACTCATTTTAACTTGAAAAAAAATAGATTTTAGAAGTTCTTTCTTTCTCTCTCTCTTAGCTTCACATAGCAGCCATAAAATACCATTAGGGTTCTTAAGTATTCTCCCTCTTTTCAAGCTAAGTTGAAGGGGAGTTCAAGCTCTTGAAGAAGTACAAGTTAGAAGGACAGATTTTCAGAATTTAAGGTAAAGTTACTGCCCATTTTTACCCCTTTTTATATGCAAGTTTGATGGAGAATTCTGTATGTGTTTGTGTCAAGAACCATGGGGTAGTGATTGGAATCCTTGAGTTAAAATACTTTCTTATTATGTTTAAGGATGTTTGGGATTGTTTTAGGAGCGGTTTTATGTGTATATATTTAGGACAGCTTGGTTGAACTTGTAAAAGGGTGTGTGAAATTGTATTGAAGTATGGAAGGAGGGTGTGGTAATACACCACTTAATTGGGTGTTATGTTAACTTGCTGCCTGCACACCTTTGTATGTTATTTGGTATATGTTGTGAAGTCGGAAGAGTTTCAAGGGACCTTATGAGAAGGTCGTACAGTATGTAGATATGTTTAGAAGCGAAGAGGTGAAAGGAACACTCTTGGTTTGATCAATTACGAGCTTACTGCCTAGTTACTGATTTAGTGGGATCAAGTAGCCCAAATTAGTTAACTAGCTACTAATACTAGTTTTGCCACGTATTTCATTGTAGATAAATAATCTGAAAGAGGGAAGCTTAATTCGTTGTAATATCCGAGTTACACAACAAGGTATGTAAGGTTTCTCAGTTTCATATTCCTTGGCATGAACTCTTATATTTGTGTTGTTACCAACGAAGTGAGTTTCCTAGTAAAGGTACTTTCAACAGCAAGCTTTGTGAGTTATTCTCTAAGCCAAATGAGGTTCATTGTATCATATAAGCTCCTAAACAGTACGTTGATGTTACGTTTGTTCCTTATATCATTGTTACTGCCTTAAGTGCATGTCCACATGTCTTCTACTACTGGTCCATAGTTTTGAGCTCAATAAAGGTTACAACCACCAAAGTAACAATCTCAAAGATTAAAGAAACTAAATGAAGTAATCTGTATATGTGTGGGTGGCAGCCCAGGGGTGAAAGCCTAGCATGGGTCGATCCCTATTTGTGTACTTATGGGTGGCAGCCTAGGGGCGAAAGCCTAGCATGGGTCGATCCCAATTTGTATATTTATGAGGGCAGCATCCCAGGGGTTAAATTGCCTAGCATGGGACTCCTCTTCTACCACTGATCAGTTGGTCACGTGTATTACATGCCTTACAATGATCATAAAGCAAAGAAGAGTAACCAAAGAACGTAATATACATGATTTCACAAGTGTAAGCGAATGTGATCTTCTGTTCTTATTTACATGTTTATGCACTGATACCTTATTCTATTTGAGCTCTTGTTTACATATGGTTTACTTTATGCCTTACATATTCAGTACATTCTCTCGTACTGACGTCCCTCATGGGGACGCTGCATTTCATGCCGCAGGCACATGTACTCTGGCTAGTAGACCTCCCCAGTAGGAGCACAGGACACTCGGCTGCTGTTGGTGAGCTCCAGGTTGATTCGGGGCTTTACCGAGTCTTTGGTATATATTTTGGGTATTGTATAGTTAAGGGTAAGGCGGGGCCCTGTCCCGACCTAAACTAAGTTTGTCTATCTTGTAGAGGCTTTGTAGACCAATGTTAAAGTAAAACTTAGTTATGTCTTTGCTCTTAACAGTTGTGGCCTCAATGGCCAGATCGTGTACATAAGTTTTGGGCCTATCTATGTTGGTCTTGTTATTCAGGCAGCTTATCTATAGTCAAAGCTTCTTAATTGTCATAGTTATATGCATGATGAATCACAGGTTATAAGCCGGTTCTCTCGGGCCTTTAGGGCATCGAGTGCCTGTCCGTCTAAATGTAATTTGAGGCGTGACAAAAGTGGTATCAGAGCAGGTCATCCTAGGGAGTCTACAAAGCCGTGTCTATGTAGAGTTTTGCTTATGGGTGTGTTGTGCACCACATCTATAAACAGGAGGCTACGGGACATTTAGGAGTTGTCTCTTTTTCTTCATCTCTTAGATCGTGCAATAGAGCCAATGTTATAGGTTTATCGTATCTAACCTTTGAATTGTTTTCATTATAGCAAAAATGCCGGTTACTAGGAAAAGTAAGAGTACTGGTAAGCAAGTAGATGTGGCTACTGGAGAAGGGACCAGCAAATCACCACCTAGACGAGCTAATCAAAGTGAGGCTCAACTGTCTTCATCACGGACTTCCTCCACTCCTCCGTCTCCAGAAGAGCTAAGGAGGGCAGCAGCACCCCAAGAACCACCAGTTAATGCTACTGACCAAGATTTAAAGAATGCAGTCCAATTGTTGACTCGTATACTTGCTGGTCAAGGACAAGGGCAAGCAGGTCCAATTGCAGGTACTAGTGGTGCAAATAGGGAAGCTAGTGTGCGGATACGTGATTTCCTTAATTTGGACCCTCCATCATTTATCGGGTCAGATCCTAATGAAGATCCGCAAGACTTTATTGATCAAATCCAAAGGACCTTAGATATTATGTATGTATCTGGTAAGGAAGCAGTTGAGTTGGCAACATATAGATTAAAAGGTGTGGCTGTATTGTGGTACGAAGCTTGGAAACAATCTAGGGGTATAAATACACCTTCAGCTAAATGGAAAGAGTTTAAAAAGGCATTCCTTGACCATTATCTGCCATTGGAGATTCGGGAGGCCCGTGCAACTCAGTTCTTAAATCTTCACCAAGGGAATATGAGCGTGAGAGAGTATAGTCTCAAGTTTAATTCTTTGGCCAGGTATGCTCCTAATGTAGTAGCTACTATGGAGGATAGAGTTCATCGTTACGTGGATAGATTGGATTCATATCTGGTTAGGGATTGTACTATTGCTGCTTTGAACAAAGATATGGATATAGCAAGGATACAAGCTTTTGCACAAAAGATGGAGGATCAAAGGCAAAGGAGAAGGACACAAGAGTCGGAAAGAGGGCAGTCCAAGAGGGCCAGATCTATGGGCCAGTTTACGCCATCCCAAGGTGAGTTTAGGCCTCGGTTTTCTAATAGACTGCCTAGGCCATCATCTTCCTACTCTACAGCTAGCGCTCCACCTCGGTTTCAAGGGTCTAGGGCTAATCAATTTGGGCAAAGGAGTGAGAGTCAAGGCTCACAAGTAGCGGGGTACCAAGAACAGGGAAGTGCGAGCCAACCAAGACCTCCTAGACAGTTTTGTAAACAATGTGGAAGAAATCATCTAGGTATATGTCGGCTTGGAACAAATGTTTGTTTTTGGTGTGGTACACCGGGACACATGATGAGAAATTGCCCTCAAAGGGGCATGGGTAGCATGGCACAACCTACTGGATCGGTTGCTGCATCATCATCATCGGTGCCTTATTTAGGTAGGGGGCCACAAGTGCCTGCAGGTCGTGGTAGAGGTGGTAGAGGAACTGCTAGTTCTAGTGGAGTTCAAAATCGTACATATGCTCTAGCGGAACGACAGAATTTGGAGGCTTCACCTGATGTGGTTACAGGTACATTGTCCATCTTTTCATATAATGTATATGCATTAATTGATCTAGGCTCTACATTATCATATGTAACTCCATTGATTGCTGGAAAGTTTGAAGGAACGCCAGAATTATTGGTTAAACCATTTGAAGTATTTACGCCAACTAGCGAGTCTATTATAGCTAGAAAAGTCTATCGTAATTGCATAGTAACTGTTTGTGACCGTAACACATTGGCTGACCTTGTTGAGCTAGATATGATAGATTTTGACGTTATAATGGGTATGGATTGGTTGGCTTCATGTTATGCCACGGTAGATTGCCGAGCTAAGAGGGTGAGTTTCCATTTTCCAAAAGAGGCAGTCCTTGAATGGAAAGGTAATGTTGGGACACCAAGAGGTAAGTTTATTTCTTATCTTAAGGCAAAGAAGATGATGTCCAAAGGGTACATATGTCATCTAGTGAGAGTGAGAGATATAGATGCGGAGCCACTAGATCTTCAGTCTATTCCAGTGGTAAATGAATTTTCTGATGTATTTCCCGAAGAGCTTCCAGGTTTGCCTCCAGAACGAGAGATAGAGTTTGGTATTGATGTGATTCCAGGTACTCAACCCATCTCCATCCCTCCATATAGGATGGCCCCGGCAGAATTACGAGAATTGAAGGAGCAATTAAAAGATTTGTTAGAAAAGGGATTCATAAAGCCTAGTATATCCCCTTGGGGAGCACCGGTTTTATTTGTACGTAAGAAAGATGGCTCATTGAGAATGTGTATTGACTATCGGCAGTTGAATAAGGTGACAATTAAGAACAAATATCCCCTTCCTAGGATTGATGATTTGTTTGACCAGTTACAGGGTGCTAAGTGTTTCTCGAAGATTGATTTGAGGTCGGGTTATCATCAAGTAAAAGTCAAAGAGAAAGATATACCCAAGACAGCTTTCCGAACACGGTATGGTCATTTTGAATTTTTAGTTATGTCATTTGGGCTAACAAATGCACCAGCAGCTTTTATGGATCTGATGAATAGGGTGTTCAAGCCATTCTTGGACGTGTTTGTGATTGTATTCATAGATGATATCTTGGTCTATTCAAGATCAAAGGAGGACCATGCTAATCACTTATGGCAGGTGTTACAGGTTCTTCGTGATCGTAAGCTATATGCAAAGTTTTCTAAATGTGAATTTTGGTTAAAATCTATGGCATTCTTGGGTCATATTGTCTCTGATGAAGGAATAAGGGTTGATACTCAAAAGATAGAAGCCGTGAAGAACTGGCCAAGACCTACAACACCTACGGAGGTTCGTAGTTTCCTTGGGTTGGCAGGTTATTATAGAAGGTTTGTTGAGGGATTTTCCTCTATTTCTGCACCCTTAACAAAGCTAACACACAAGGCAGCCAAGTTCTAATGGAGCGATGCATGCGAAAGAAGCTTCCAAGAGCTGAAAAATAAGTTGACTTCTACACCTATATTGGTACTTCCAGAAGGCATAGAAGGGTATGCAGTGTATTGTGATGCGTCGGGAGTGGGCTTAGGATGCGTATTGATGCAGCATGGTAAAGTAATAGCTTATGCCTCAAGACAGTTGCGGCCACATGAGAAAAATTATCCAACCCATGATCTAGAGCTAGCAGCGGTTGTATTTGCTTTAAAGATATGGCGCCACTACTTGTATGGGGTTCATGTTGACATATATACGGACCATAAGAGCTTGCAATATATCTTTAAGCAGAAGGATCTGAATCTGAGGCAGCGAAGATGGCTTGAGTTATTAAAAGATTATGATGTTGATATCTTGTATCATCCGGGGAAAGCAAATGTGGTGGCTGATGCTTTAAGTCGTAGGACAATGGCAAACACCTATGGGCAGTCCATGGAAAGACAAAGAATAGCTAAGGATCTATACCAACTAGCTAGCTTGGGGGTTCGCCTTCTTGAATCTCAAGATGAAAGGATTATTGTGCAAAATGCAGCAGAATCCTCATTAGTAGTCGAAGTAAAAGAGAAGCAATATAAGGATCCTATTCTATTACAGCTTAAGGAGAATGTACAAAAAGGGGTGACAAAGGCATTTGAGCTTACGCAAAACAAAGTACTCCAGTGCCAAAACAGATTGTGTGTGCCTAATATAGATGGACTAAGGGAGAGAATTATGACAGAAGCACATCATTCAAGATATTCTATCCATCCGGGCTCAACTAAAATGTATCATGACTTGAAAGGAGTGTATTGGTGGAGTGACATGAAGAAGAACATTGCAGAATTTGTTTCTCAATGTCCAAATTGTCAACAAGTTAAAGTAGAGCACCAAAAGCCTGGAGGTTATATGCAACATATAGACCTTCCAATTTGGAAGTGGGACATGATCAACATGGATTTTGTCACTGGTCTGCCTCGCTCATTTCGGAAGTTTGACTCCATATGGGTGATAGTTGATAGACTCACCAAATCAGCCCACTTCTTGCCGGTTAAGGCTACTTATACAGTTGAAGAGTATGCAAGGTTGTATATTAAAGAGATAGTTCGGCTACATGGAATCCCAATCTCTATTATATCTGATAGGGGAGCTCAATTCACCGCGAATTTTTGGAAATCATTTCAGAAGAGTTTGGGAACACAAGTGAATTTAAGTACGGCCTTTCACCCTCAAACGGATGGTCAGGCAGAACGTACAATCCAAACACTTGAGGATATGTTACGAGCTTGTGTATTGGACTTTAAAGGTAGCTGGGATGACCATTTACCACTTATTGAGTTTTCTTACAACAATAGCTACCATTCAAGTATCAAAATGGCACCTTATGAAGCTTTATATGGGAGGAAGTGTAGATCACCAATCGGATGGTTTGAAGTGGGTGAAACTACCTTATTTGGGCCAGATCTTGTTCATCAAGCTATGGAAAAAGTTAAGGTGATACAACAGCGGCTGGCAACGGCTCAAAGTCGATACAAATCATATGCAGATATTAGAAGAAGAGGGCTGGAGTTTGCTATAGGAGATTGGGTATTTTTGAAGGTGTCACCAATGAAAGGGGTGATGAGATTTGGTAAAAAGGGAAAGTTAAGTCCACGCTATATAGGGCCATATAATATTATTCGAAGAGTTGGCCAAGTCGCATATGAGTTAGAGCTACCCCAAGAGCTTTCAACAGTCCATCCGGTATTTCATGTCTCAATGCTTCGAAAGTGTATAGGTGACCCATCTCGTATTACTCCTATTGAAGATGTACAAGTTATGGGAGATCTCACTTATGAAGAAGTACCCATTGCTATTCTGGATCGCCAAGTTAAGAGGCTAAGAAATAAGGAAGTAGCTTTCGTAAAAGTACTGTGGAGAAACCAACAAGTAGAAGAAGTTACATGGGAAGCGGAAGAAGCGATGAAATCCAAGTATCCTCATCTATTTCAGTCCAATGAGAAAGGTGGAAGTGTCAAGTTGAGGCATTAACGAGTAAGTATAAGTCTATATATATTATCTGTCTAATAGTGGTACTTAACTTAGGCTTGAGCTTGTTTGGGCTGGTTAACTTTAATATCATTCGAGGACGAATGTTCCTAAGAAGGGGAGGATGTAACATCCCGTATTCCGCATATACTAGTCCTATTCATATATCACTTGATATAGCCTTGTCATATAGGTGAGGGACCGAGTTTATTATATGAGCAGTGATAGTTTAATGTGTATTGGGAGGTGCTGTAATGCCCCATTCAGTTCAGCACGTAAACGGCCAAGTTAACCTCGACAAAAGTATTTAAACTCGAGATGGTAAGATTGTATTTGAGTAAATATTTAGGGTGAAGTTTAAGTTAAAGCAAAAGGGATTAGAAATTAGAAAATAGAATAAAATAAGAGAGCTGCTTGCTTGACTTAACTAAGCTAGTAGGTGACAAGTAGGTGCATCACCTACTTTGACTTATTGACCAGCCTAAAGAACTAGGTAGGTGCATCACCTACTAAGACTATTTTGACTAGCTTAGAGGGCCAAGTACACCCATCACCCACTTGAATAAATTCTGGCCCAAAGAAGTGAAAGAAAGGGAAAGAATTGGCAGCCAAGGCCCAATAAGGTTAAGTCCAACAAAGCCCATGTAAAATGGCCAAGTAGGTGTATCACCTTCTTGACATTTTGTGGCTCAAAATGAGCAAGGAAAGTCGGCCAAAGCAGCCCCCCTTTAAAGGGGTTAAGACCAGCTCATTTCACTCATTTTAACTTGAAAAAAAATAGATTTTAGAAGTTCTTTCTTTCTCTCTCTCTTAGCTTCACATAGCAGCCATAAAATACCATTAGGGTTCTTAAGTATTCTCCCTCTTTTCAAGCTAAGTTGAAGGGGAGTTCAAGCTCTTGAAGAAGTACAAGTTAGAAGGACAGATTTTCAGAATTTAAGGTAAAGTTACTGCCCATTTTTACCCCTTTTTATATGCAAGTTTGATGGAGAATTCTGTATGTGTTTGTGTCAAGAACCATGGGGTAGTGATTGGAATCCTTGAGTTAAAATACTTTCTTATTATGTTTAAGGATGTTTGGGATTGTTTTAGGAGCGGTTTTATGTGTATATATTTGGGACAGCTTGGTTGAACTTGTAAAAGGGTGTGTGAAATTGTATTGAAGTATGGAAGGAGGGTGTGGTAATACACCACTTAATTGGGTGTTATGTTAACTTGCTGCCTGCACACCTTTGTATGTTATTTGGTATATGTTGTGAAGTCGGAAGAGTTTCAAGGGACCTTATGAGAAGGTCGTACAGTATGTAGATATGTTTAGAAGCGAAGAGGTGAAAGGAACACTCTTGGTTTGATCAATTACGAGCTTACTGCCTAGTTACTGATTTAGTGGGATCAAGTAGCCCAAATTAGTTAACTAGCTACTAATACTAGTTTTGCCACGTATTTCATTGTAGATAAATAATCTGAAAGAGGGAAGCTTAATTCGTTGTAATATCCGAGTTACACAACAAGGTATGTAAGGTTTCTCAGTTTCATATTCCTTGGCATGAACTCTTATATTTGTGTTGTTACCAACGAAGTGAGTTTCCTAGTAAAGGTACTTTCAACAGCAAGCTTTGTGAGTTATTCTCTAAGCCAAATGAGGTTCATTGTATCATATAAGCTCCTAAACAGTACGTTGATGTTACGTTTGTTCCTTATATCATTGTTACTGCCTTAAGTGCATGTCCACATGTCTTCTACTACTGGTCTATAGTTTTGAGCTCAATAAAGGTTACAACCACCAAAGTAACAATCTCAAAGATTAAAGAAACTAAATGAAGTAATCTGTATATGTGTGGGTGGCAGCCCAGGGGTGAAAGCCTAGCATGGGTCGATCCCTATTTGTGTACTTATGGGTGGCAGCCTAGGGGCGAAAGTCTAGCATGGGTCGATCCCAATTTGTATATTTATGAGGGCAGCATCCCAGGGGTTAAATTGCCTAGCATGGGACTCCTCTTCTACCACTGATCAGTTGGTCACGTGTATTACATGCCTTACAATGATCATAAAGCAAAGAAGAGTAACCAAAGAACGTAATATACATGATTTCGCAAGTGTAAGCGAATGTGATCTTCTGTTCTTATTTACATGTTTATGCACTGATACCTTATTCTATTTGAGCTCTTGTTTACATATGGTTTACTTTATGCCTTACATATTCAGTACATTCTCTCGTACTGACGTCCCTCATGGGGACGCTGCATTTCATGCCGCAGGCACATGTACTCTTGCTAGTAGACCTCCCCAGTAGGAGCACAGGACACTCGGCTGCTGTTGGTGAGCTCCAGGTTGATTCGGGGCTTTACCGAGTCTTTGGTATATATTTTGGGTATTGTATAGTTAAGGGTAAGGCGGGGCCCTGTCCCGACCTAAACTAAGTTTGTCTATCTTGTAGAGGCTTTGTAGACCAATGTTAAAGTAAAACTTAGTTATGTCTTTGCTCTTAACAGTTGTGGCCTCAATGGCCAGATCGTGTACATAAGTTTTGGGCCTATCTATGTTGGTCTTGTTATTCAGGCAGCTTATCTATAGTCAAACTTCTTAATTGTCATAGTTATATGCATGATGAATCACAGGTTATAAGCCGGTTCTCTCGGGCCTTTAGGGCATCGAGTGCCTGTCCGCCTAAATGTAATTTGAGGCATGACATAATGTCACATTCACACATCTTGTTAAACTGGGCTACTTGTGTGGGAGTATTTATAAGAGTGAATCTAGGTGGTTTGCTTAGGCACATGTGATGTGAGAGGTGGGGAATATATAGATCAGGCAACGAGCAACTATTGAATTTGTCCAGTCAAAAGGGAAAGGCAATGACTATCAGTTCTGACTCTTTTTCCAAAGGAAGCAAGTGGAATATAAGACAGTGAGTAAGGGACTGAGTTTGTACAAATAAGCTCTTAAGAAGTGGAGTTTTACTCGACAAAAAAGGTTTGGACTAAAACCATTCTCAGACGGAATCGATTGACTTCTAGTTGCAACGAATATATAGATCTGTTGCCAGTTCTGATAGAAGAAAGGGAATAAGGTTTAGGCCTTACCTAATAGTTATTGAACTCAAGGTTGGTAATAATCTAAAGTTGTTGTATCTTCTAGAATCACAGAGTGAGATATATCGAAGAATGAACTGAGCCTTCAACCACAAATGGAGTCCTTTAGGCAGCCCATTGCCCATTTGCTTCCACTGACTTACATCATGAAAACCCGTCAATGAAATAATGAAATGAAGAGAATGGATTTTCCCATTCTATGATCCCTACGAGCTGATGAGCCGTTAGTCACTCAGAGGATTTTATCGACCAGAACATAGTGATGAAAGGCAAAGACTAGTTTTTAGCATATATCTAAGAGATGACAGGGTTGTCTCTATCACAATCGTTCATACTCCTTGTCCTGAAAGCTTAGTCAGGAAAATCCTCGACAGAGAGGAAGTTTTTCTTTTAATGTTTCAATGAGAGTGAACTTTTAAAGAGACATTTTTCTTCAAAAAGGGATGGCTCACTCTCCTTTAAATGTGTCGATGTTGCTCTGTAAGGATGGCATATTATTAACTATCACACGAGAGAGATTTTGGGATTTTCTCGCTCAAGATCATATCAGTCAGTTGTCTTACTATTATTGAATAAGCTCTTAGAAAGTTGTGTGGGAAAGCGAGTAGAGGAGACCCCACCTTATGAATGAGGAAAGGTAGTTTCAACTAAGGTCTTAAAGTCCAGCCCGGTGATGAATCTTCTTTCACTCCCCAACCTCTAAGAAGTCGTAGGGCAATGTCTTTATTGGAAGTTGTGCAACCTTTGATTGAAGCTACTTCTGTGGATTGCAACAACACCTGGCCTTGGATCAAGGCTCTCACTCGCTCAAGACGTCAATGCGCAACTGGGCCTTTTCTTACTAGCATGGGGAGTTGTGATAGATGTCAAGATGAAGACTCTTCAGTGCCAATTAGGGAAGAGATAGTTGGATCATAAGACTTTCTCTCACATCCCACTCCCTTCCATGAGATATTCAATTTTAGCATTTTTGAAGAATCATATTGAGAAAAATAAAGAAGCATGGGGAAGCATGGGGATAAAGTAATGAGCCCGAGATGTTATAAAGCTTTGGCTATTTTTTTCTGATTTATATGAGTTGATGTATGGAATGCGCCAAGACATGGATTTGTATTCCATGGCACAGAGAGAAAGACACAGGAGAATTCCTCTTTTAGGAAGACCTAGTAGCTCAGGATCTCTAAGTTTCATGTATGTGCCTTTGATCACATACTTTGTCCGCTCTTATGGCCCTTATGTAATTTGAACCGGCGTAGGAAGGTTCTGTCAAGTATAGTATATTGCGGCTTATTATTCTAGTACCATAAAAAAGAGAAACTTTACTGTGCTAGTTCACTCTAGATGACCTAATCTGATTATATTTAGTAGTAAAGATTAGTTAGATTCGTAGAACAGAAGAAGAGCTTTTACTTTTGCATTATATTATATTAGTAAAGCGTCAGCAACTCCATAGAGTAAGGCTCTCTTCTGGTTCGGGATTGCAGAAAAGCCTTCTATGTTGGTATAGAGACTGCTTCCCATTCACTAAACAACCCCCTATTGCAACACTTAACTATCCTTCAAAGGGAGAACTCCATCTATTTTTGAGCAGTGATCCAAAAATAAAAATAAATCTTTACATATAATCCGTCTTTGTGTTATGATGTAGATGTGAGATTCTTCCCAGATGTGACTAGAGAATAGCCCAACATAACCCAATAATCACGTTAGCGGGACTAGTGACTCCGCACTTTCATCGTCTAAATTTATTTGATTCCAAGTGCTCCCTATTCTGATCGAAGAAGGATTAAACTAAAATGAGAGTCAGTTTGATGATAAAGAGCTTTTTTGCTTTTCTTATGAACATTGCTTTTTGAAGCTCTCACTTCTTATAACTTATAATAAGCTCTGACATGAGACTTATGAACTCATTGGTTTTCTGTGGATTTCATTATCATGAATTGTATTCACGCCTTCTTGCACCAATTTCTCTTGACACATTACTAATTCCCCCGGTTTAGATCTACTTGTTGTTAATAGATCGGGAAGAGTCTTGTTCTAAGAGATAACTCTTGTATAGAGTTCATTAATATCCGAGCTCACTAGCTTACATATATCTGAAGGATGGGTCATAGTTTGGTAGGAAGAACTGGTAGTAGACATAAAATAAGGGGCACTTTATCTTTTTGTCTTACATGTTCCTTCATAGAGAGTGAAATCATTCTCGTTGGATCCATATTTGGGCTTACATGCCTCGGTTAAAAGAACTACTTGATGCCACATCCTTTGTTCTTGATGGATAGCAGTTGTATTATCGATTGCCTTGTTCAATAGGTTCTATCTTTCTAAATAGCAGCCTTGTCTTTGCTATTAATACCATCTATCCTTGTAGTGTCATCTCTGATATTCTCATTCTTGGTTACTTTTTTTTGCATTTCTTTACCTTTGATTAGTTATTTCATAGATTCAAAAGGACAAGAGTCATTCATGGACCCAATTCAATTCAGTGGGATCCTTTATTCACATTTTTTTTCCACCAAGAACATTTTCTAATACTCTTTGACCCTCTAATTTAGAGTATTCTACTTTTATGCAATTCACAGGGTTCAACAAGCAATTGATATTTCACAATCAAGGGTGTAGTACTCTTTGTAGTAACGGTCCTTATGTTTGAGATGTCAACTTGAAATCTCGATGAATCGAGGAGAAAAACATCTACCCTTTCGAAAAATGATAGAATGGCAACCTGTGGTAAGAGAACATTTAGCATTAGAGCGGAGGATGACAACTGATTCGATTGCCCTCTCTACTCAATTGATTGAATATAGTTGCATGAAGTAGCATAAGTGCTAACCTGATCTAATGAAAGAGGGGAAACATGAAAGCAAGGCTATTCCAGGGCCTCAAGCGTCTGTAGGCCTATTGGCCATGAAGTACACATAAGCGGGAATGGCAAAAAGGACAGTTATAAGGCATCTGGAGGACCTATTTTTTGGTGGTCATAACCAGAACTCTTAGGTTAGGGGTATGAGACTAGTTCATTGACCCAGACCATGGCCTGAGACTGTTGGTAGGGGGCTTGGCACACTGGGAAGGATCTTCTTAAAAAATATACTACGACTTATATATATTATAATGTTTTTGCCAAATAAAATGGCAAAATCACCTTGAAATTAATTTTAAAATATTTTGACATATGTAAATTAATTATTCTATTCTTGTTTGAAATTGAAGAACCTTGAATAATTAACTAAAATTTAGAGGGGGAGGGGTAAGAATTAAGTGTCAACATGTGTTGCATCACATGTCATGGTCTGGCTCAAATGCAACTTTCCACGTGTCTCCCAGAATCTCTGTGTCACTTCTCAAAGTTATAGTATTAACAAAGCCTTTAGAATTAGGCTTCACATCTCCAGAAAACTCACCATTCTGCCTCATTTTCTGGGTTTCAAACATCTTCTCCATCTGAATCTCCATGATTTTCAAATATCTTGGTTATGCTTCTTTTTGACATGTGATGGTGGATGCTAATTGTTACCTCAAAACTTGTTTCTTCCTAGATACCCTTAGTTACCACTCAATCAAAGTCAGATAAATTCTCCAATTAGAATTGTACGTGTTATCATACTGTGTATTCTAGTTTAAATACCTTGGGTTTAGCCACCCCACATAGACTATTGACTCATGATTAAGCAAACAATTTTCACTTGTATGACTTTCTCCAAAAATGGCACGCGTAGTGATCATATGTTTTATATGTTGAATAGGTTGTTCTTTCATTACCTGTAAATTTGAAAGCATCTTACTGCCTTGGTTACTCAATAAAGACACATCAGCTTTCAATGAAGTCATTGTCTCCATTTCTAAGACACCTATTATATTGAAAATAACAAATATGCTTACCTCACTCAGCTAGTTTTGATTATTCAACGTAACATTATCGAGAAACATAATTAGTTCATCAATTTTTTCTGCATGCAGTGTCCTCTACAAGAAGCATTTATGTGTCATTATGTAAGCTCTCTAGAAAAGTGTGGCTCAAGATTTGATTAGACTGTCCGTGATGATGGTAATCTTTGAAAAATTTCTTGAATTTCTCTCAAGCTTCATAAAATGTCTCCCCTGTCTTTGGTTGAAATCCACTATCTCATTTCTTAGTGACATAGTCTTCTATGATAGAAATAATTTGATCAAAATATTTCGAGGAAGATCATCCCATATATGAACACAATTTGCAGGATCATTCTACAACTATGATTTTGCTTCTCCCATCAAGGAGAACGATAATAATGTCAGTCTGCTATAATCTAGAGTCACTCTTTTGAAGTTAATGATCTCCAGAAAAATATGAATATGATGTGGTTGGTCTTCATGTGTTTTACCCATAAATTCTCCCTGACATTAGACTAGTTGCACCATATTTTATTTTAGTTTTATGTTTTTGGTGGTAGTAGGCTTAGTAATGATTTGATTCATGTTCTCTACACTAGGCCTAGTCACCTCATCACCGGTCACTCCAAAATCTGTTCCATCAATATAGGTTCTTGTTCATCGATGAAAACTATGAGAACACTATTTAGGTTATCCTCTGCTAGCTCCTCAATTTCCTTAGTTTTATGGCAAACTCATTTTCTCGATGTCACCTGTAAAGTGTATTTTTGGGATCAACATTTCGTATATACTTCTTTCTTATATCGAGGGTTTTCCCTTAGTAATAAAATATCTATAATTAATCATAAAGTGATGAATAAACATTAAAACTTGAATACATAAAACTATCTAATCTAACATAAAAGTTTACCAAAGTCTCCGACAACAATGTCAAAAACTTAGTCAGATTTATCACTCATGCAAGTATACGTGGTCGACAAGTAATAAGATAATAATAACAAATATATCATTCCTATGAGGAATCTGTACATTAGCTTTTCGAATAGATTAAACAGTTACAATCATCCAAGAGTTTATCTAAGTTATTTAATATCTAAACAAAACATAAACTAAACTAATATACTATTGGGATATTCATATGAGAGAGATATTCGAGGGTTACAAGTCAATTTCTCTAATTCATTTGAGTTTCCACTTTAGTTATCTATGCTGAGAATCTAATTTACTAATCACATGGGTGGTATTGCTAGTGGGTCCATCCTTGATAATCCATCGCCTATTCAAAGTATTGTAATGTCAATGTCCCCATAGTCATCAAAAGTCATAACAACACAGTTGTATCTCCTGTATTTAACTATGTAGTGAGTATGTATATTCCTATCTTAGTTGCTAATTCATGCTCGGAGCCCCCCATGCTTTAGAAAAAACTTTATTTTATCTATAATGTAATTTATTTGCTCTCTCACAAGTTAGACTTAGATTTATAGATATAATTCAATTGTTTATTAGATAATCAAATAATTAAGTGCAGGATAAGATAAGTAAACCAATTAATTAGGTAGAAATCAATGATAATAATGTAATGACCCTCTAGGTTATTTTCTCTATTTTCATGCATTTTCAGTATTTTGAGCTTTTCCATAGTGGCTAAAAGTTATTTATGACTTGTCAGGATAGTTGATTTGGTTTCTGGGTAGTTCATTTGTATTTTAAGCTAGTTTCCCTATTTTGAAACTCTTAATATTGAAAGAGTTGACTTTGGTCAATATTCGGAGTAAACAAACTCTAATGAGAATTCCATCAACGCTATTAGCTCTTGAGTATAGACTTTGGGGTAGTGGGACCTTTGATTCAGGTCCTGAGACTTTTATACTCATTTTAGGCTATTGATTGGCTAATGGTTAATATAAAGGTTTTGGGTGTGGGACCCATTTTTCATCAAAACAATCTCTATTAAGAATTTTGTCAATTTCATTAAGTCTGAAATGTTATTTTTTGCAGGGTTGCGTATTTCATTTTCATGCACGGGGATCTGACTGAATCTCGAGGGTCTATTTAGAAACATTGGATGTTGTTGGTTTTGGCTGGTGCAGCCACTCTTGAGGAGCATAGCTCGCACCAGTGGAGCCTCACCTATGGAGAAGTATCCACAACTATGATTTTGATGACACAAGCAACCTCCTCTCTTAAAAAGAAGCAGTTGCAGCTGCAATGTGTGAGGACATCAACAGCCTCAACTCCGTTAGAGCTTGGCCGCTCCTCAGAGTCGCTATTACAGAGAGGGCACTATGCTCCAAGTTCTGCTCCTGTGTGTTTCGTTGCAATTGCGGGATCACTATTATAATACTTTTTCCTGCAACTACAGAGTCAAAGGTGCCTATTAACCTCTGCTCCTGCTGTGAATTGACTGGCATTGCAGCGTCGCCCCAGTGATGGATTTTTGCAGAAGCAACAATTGTTGTACATTTAATGTACTTTCTTCTTTATGTATCTGTCTTCTAAAAATTCTCCATCAAAGCTAAGCTTGGGTAGAGGGTTTTTTCTTTGATTCTTGGAAATTTATGGAGATTTGTGAGGTAATTCTCTTCATCCTCGCATTCTATTGCATGTCTAACTTTAAATTCCATCTTTCATTCTTCAATTGGGTTTCGAAGTTGTTTGATTTCTCCATTCTTTAAAGTGAACAATTTTGACCATTTGAGATCTGAATCCACTCCCGTTTCTACCCTAAATTTAAGGCATGCGATCCTTACCTCGTCAGGAATGCATTTGTAGAATTCATTTTCAGATTTTGTCGATGAGCCACGAGGGTCAATTTTTTACCCGATTTCCGTCCTGAAACTCTAAAAGTGATATGGTGTCATATATCCCATGTTGATGCATAGATTATTATTTTGATAGTGTGGTAGCAGTTGAACATTTCTTAGAAGGTAAAAGCCCTGGTATAGTGGGCTCATGAGCATGTGTATGGCTTCCAGGTAGGTTACGATTTACCTACTTATAGACTTTGCTCATCTAAGGTATTCGTATGATTACTTGCTTGATGGGTGGGTTTTTATGGCTTTAATACATTTTACCTATGTATTTATGATCCTTATACCTTGTTTACGGGCCTTAGAGCATAATTATGCTTTGAAATCCTTAGTTTAGGTAGTCATTGCTCCTTTAGGACTTGGCTTAGTGTGTGTAGTATTCATGGGATTAGAGTTGGTAACTTATGTCCTTGTGGTGATTATATTAGGGGTCCTAAGTATAGAGTTAGATGAGGATTTTGTAGAAAAGTACGTATTTGACGTTCAATTTATATTTACCATTTCTTTCCCATATTTATCCTGTATATTAAGTATTTGTGGGCTCAAGGTCATGGGCGTTGGATTGGATGGACTCCAGGTTAGTATATCTTACCTTAGCTAAATATCAATTAGTTGTGTGCCATAGCTTAGTTACGATTAGTTGCTTGCTTTAGGTGGGATTCCTTTGAAGTTTATATGGTAGTTTGCATTTTCCAAAAGTACTTACTGTAGGATATTATTGTTTTCTTTGTACATGGACCGTGGATCTCCTTATTTTTGTTAGAAGGATTTGTTTGTTCTTATTGTCTTGGTTTTCCCATTTTTACTCGTGTTATTATTTATTTCTCCATGGTATATTAGTAAATTGGCATAAAATACAATTTTTGGTTTAAAAAATGGGATGTTTGGAATACTTTAGATGGATTTGGCCTTATTAAAGAAAAGAATGGTATTTTGAGAAATATTTACTGGTTTATAAACTTGCATGTCCGAGGAGACCCATGCTTTGGGTAGTTTTCATGTTTTTAACTTGCAAGCCCGAGGAGACGCGTGTTCCAGGTGGTTTTACTAGTATTCATGATTGCATTCCTGAGAAGACAGTGTTACGGGTGGGTTTACCTTATTACATATATTGCTAAGCTTAGGAGCGGCATGCGAGATAATTCAGGAAGACTATGAGGCGGCCCGCGAATCTATTTTGGGGTTTTACTTTTCACTTTATTGATTACATCTTTCACTGCATTCATCTCATATTGCAAATTATGGAATTCTTCTGCACTTACTTATTATTAAGCATGGATTGTTGTTAGTATTTGTTGTTATTTGCATCCATCATCCTTATAGGGGGTGGTTGGGTTATTTATTATTGTGTGTACCTTCCGGGCTTATAGGGGTCCGGTTATGTTATAGCTAGTTCATTAATTTATGCTTTCTCTTAAGTTATTTATTTATACTTTCCTTAATTGTCTAATCTTTGACCTATTACTCTTTTTTCGACCCTTATTTTTTCTTACCCTTAGTATATATTTGCATCTTATTATACTTTTATCTTATTTGAGATTAGTCTGCCTATAATGCCTACTGGTACCACGTGTTTAGTACTCATGCTACACTTCTACATCTTTTTCTCTGAAGCAGATCTTAGTATGAGTTATCACCATTGATGCTATCCTCGTACAGAGTTGCTGATTCGAGATACAAGATGAGATCTTGGTGACCAGAGTTGATCCATCTCCCTCTATTTGGACTAGTCTTATTTTTTACTTTTGGAAACTGTTCTTTTAATATATATTTTATCTATCAAGCACATCTTTGTTGTAGTGGCTCTTGTATTAACTGATACCAGGTCTAGGTGGATCTTTTGTATATTTTGTTCCTTTCCCTTCTCTTTGTATGTATGCATGTTCTGCTTGCTTCCCAATCTTTATTATTGATTTTCCATTTTTGTCTCATTCTCTTATCAGCTCATTACTTATTGATCCAGGCTAAAGGTGCCCTCACCATCTGATATTTTGGGTCATGACATAATGGTTTTAGAGATCTAGGTTCATCGTTGTCAATTGTATGAGAGAAAGTGCCTAGTAGAATCACACAAATTGGTGCAATGAGGTCTGTGTCCTATCTGTGAGAGGCTATAGGGCATTCTTAGAAAAATTCTATCTTTTTGATTCCTTATCATGCATTTTTTACTCTATCAACTTTTAAAACTTCATTTGTGCCATTCCTTCCCAGATTGTTAAGACGATTATGATGGCGGATGAGTATGAGGCTCTCGCGCTTATTCCTATAGCACCTTCACCAATGCCAGAGATAGAGATTGAGGGTATATCTCTTAAACCAAACGGTGTGGGGATAAGCTAGCCTCCAATAAGATTTAAGGCCGTGTCTGTTTTGTAGGGCACCATGGTTAGAATTTTGAGTCTCCTAGAGGGTGTGTCACACACATGGAGTATGACATTAGGTTTAATGAGTTGACTAGGTGTGTTACCATGACTATGCCTATAGAGTATGAGAGAGTGCAAATATTTGTCAGAGGGTTGATTTCACAGCTCTTTTATGTGATCGATAACTTAAAGATGATTGGGACTACTTTTCTTCAAGTAGTTGACCATGCATGGACTGTGGAAGGGTCATGTCGTGAGGCATATGGAGGCAGTGATAAGAGGCATTACCGTTGGGGCAGTTTCATTGGATCTCAGTCTTGAGGTGAGGTATTGTATGGTTGAGATCAGCATTACTACACTTAGTCCAGCAGGACGGTCTAAGTGGCATCACAGGGTTCCGATGGCGGTAAGTCAAACCAGGTTGGGCAGATCAGTCGAGGTTCAAGTTAGACTTCTTAAGATTTGCATTCAGGGTATTTGGGTCATGGTGGATAGTTAGTTTAGTAGGATCTTCTTGCAGGAATATAACTGGTAGAGGTTGCTTCAAGTGCAGTAAGCTTGGGAACATTTCTAGGGATTGCCCTATGATCACGCTTTTTAGGTGATAGAGTTTGTAGGCTTTAGCCCTCAAGGTTCCAGTGCCACTAGCCAGAGGTGGTGCACAGGGTAGTACGGGTGGTCCCCAGATTGATAGAGGTGGCTTTCAACTAGGTAGTTCAGGTGGCTGTTCTAGGTTGGCAAGTAGTTTGTATTATGGCAGAGCTTCTAGGGGTTGTTATGATTATGGGGTGGTTGGTCACTTTTCTAGGGAGTGTCCCCAACATATGATGATTGACCCTTCAGCATTGACTACTCAACTAGGCTGGACTGGTGGTCATGAGGGTACTCAGTCTAGAGGTGGATGCGTACAACTATATGCCTTTCTTGGTAGGCCAAAGATGGAGGCTCTAGATGTCATCACAAGAGGTATGATCACCGTTAACATCAGCTAGATTTTTTATTACTTGATATAAGGTATGTGTATTCTTATGTGTATCTTCTTACATTGCTTCTTATTTGGGTGTACTATGTGAATCTTGCATGTTCTTATGTGTGTAGTGATCCCATGGAAAAATTCATTTAGTAGTGGATCAAGTGTTAATATTAACCTTGGGAGGTGACTATCTTGCGGTATGATGCACAGTAGGCCTTGTTATTCCAATTGGTGGTTTTTGTCATAGTTTTAGGCTTGGCATTATTATCTCATTATCTAGTGGTCTGGGGTGGTTTTGCTAAGATTGTTATCTTTCTTATGCATGGAATTTCTCAGTCAGTGTGGAACGGTGATGAAAGCTATGTTTTGAGGGGAGTTGTATCATTTGTAAGGGTGTTATGGTTTGTAGGTAAGTGGGTAGTTGGATTATCTTGGCTATGTTCATGGTACAAGTGTTGACATTCTTGACTTGGGTTAATTTCTATGGTTAGCAAGTATTCAGGGTGCGGTGGTCTTTTCTAAAGATTTATTTAGGGTAAGGTAACCACCAGTAGAGGGTCAGGGTGATGGACATTCCAAATGCTACCTTTCGGACTCGTTATGTACACTATGTGTTCTTAGCTATTTACTTTGGTTAAATCAGCGAGCAAGAGTGTTTGAAGCTATGATGAGCCATATATTAAGAGCCTATTTGGTTTTGGTAGCTATAGAGTTCATCTACGACTTCTGAGTTTACCTTGAGGAATAGGGAGGAACGTAAGTAGCATTGAGAGTCGTGCTTCAGATATTATGGGTTAGCAGGTTACTTCAGACGGTTTGTGAAGAGTTTTCTTTGGTTGTAGCACCATTGACTAGATTGATTCATAAGATTATTTCCTTCTTGTGGTTCCACAATTGTGAGGCGAGTTTTCTAAAACTCAATGATGCCCCTCTTCGGCAAACCTCTCTCAGATCGGGCTGCACCCTAAATATACTTTCTCCTCATGCCCTAAACTATCTATCTCCTATTGTCCCAAGCCTCAGGTCTTTGAACTCTATCTGCCTCAGCTCATCTCCGGCTTCTAAATTCTAGAGTGGACGAACTAGTGGAACTCTTCTCACCTGTGTCTGATTTATCACTCATGCAAGTATACGTGGTCGACAAGTAATAAAATAATAACAAATATATCATTCCTATGAGGAATCTTTACATTAGCTTTTAGAATAGTTTAAACATTTACAATTATCCAAGAGTTTATCAAAGTTTTTTAATATCTAAAACAAAACATAAACTAAACTAATATACTATTGGGATATTCATATGAGAGAGATATTCGAGGGTTACAGGTCAATTTATCCAATTCATTTGAGTTTCAACTTTAGTTATGTTGAGAATCTAATTTACTAATCACATGGGTGGTATTGCTAGTGGGTCCATCCTAGATAATCCATCGCCTATTCAAAGTATTGTAATGTCTATGTCCCCATAGTCATCAAAAGTCATAACAACACAGCTGTATCTCCTGTATTTAACTATGTAGTGAGTATGTATATTGCTATCTTAGTTGCTAATTCATGCTTGGAGCTCCCCATGGTTTAGAAAAAACTTTATTTTATCTAAAATGTAATTTATATCCTCTCTCACACAAGTTAGACTTAGATTCATAGATATTATTCAATTGTTTATTAGATAATCAAATAATTAAGTGCAGGATAAGATAAGTAAATCAATTAATTAGGTAGAAATAAATGATAATAATGTAATGACCCTCTAGGTTATTTTCTCTGTTTTCATGCATTTTCAGTATTTTGAGCTTTTCCATAGTGGCTACAAGTTATTTATGACTTGTCAGGATAGTCGATTTTGTTTCTGGGTAGTTCATTTGTATTTTAAGCTAGTTTGCCTATTTTGAAAATCTTAATGTTGAAAGAGTTGACTTTGGTCAACATTCGGAGTAAACAGACTCTAATGAGTATTCCATCAGTGCTAATAGCTCTCGAGTATAGATTTTGGGTAGTGGGACCTTTGATTCAGGTCCTGAGGCTTCCATACTCATTTTAGTCTATTGGTTGGTTAATGGTTAGAATAAAGGTTTTGGGTGTGGGACCCATTTTTCATCAAAACAATCTCCTTTAGGAATTTTGTCAATTTCATTAATTCTGAAATGTTATTTTTGGCAGGGTTGCATATTTCATTTTCGTGCACGGGGATCTGACTGAATCTCGAGGGTCTATTTAAAGACATTGTATGTTGTTGGTTTTGTCTGGTGCAACCACTCTTGAGAAGCATAGCTCGCACCAGCGGAGCCGCACCTATGGAGAAGTAGCCACAACTATGATTTTATTATTTTGTGTACCTTCCGGGCTTATAGGGGTCCGGTTATGTTATAGCTAGTTCATTACTTTATGCTTTCTCTTAAGTTATTTATTTATACTTTCCTTAATTGTCTAATCTTTGACCTATTACTCTTTTTTCGACCCTTCTTTTTTCTTACCCTAAGTATATATTTGCATCTTATTATACTTTTATCTTATTTGAGATCAATCTGCCTATAATGCCTACTGGTACCACGTGTTTAGTACTTATGCTACACTTCAACATCTTTTTCTCTGATGCAGATCTTAGTATGAGTTATCACCATTGATGCTATCCTCGTACAGAGTTGCTGATTTGAGATACAAGATGAGATCTTGGTGACCAGAGTTGATCCATCTCCCTCTATTTGGACTAGTCTTATTTTTTACTTTTGGAAACTGTTCTTTTTATATATATTTTATCTATCAAGCACATCTTTGTTGTAGTGGTTCTTGTATTAACTGATACCAGGTCTTGGTGGATCTTTTGTATATGTTGTTCCTTTCCCTTCTCTTTGTATGTATGCATGTTCTGCTTGCTTCCCAATATTTAATATTGATTTTCCATTTTTGTCTCATTCTCTTATCAGCTCATTACTTATTGATCCAGGCTAAAGGGTTTGCTTACTTACTAATGGGATATAGTAGGTACCATCACGATCTGATATTTTGGGTCATGACATAATGGTTTAGAGCTCTAGGTTCATCGTTGTCAATTGTATGAGAGAAAGTTCCTAGTAGAGTCTCACAAATTAGTGCGATGAGGTCTGTGTCCTATCTGTGAGAGGCTATACGACATTCTTAGAAAAATTCTATCTTTTTGATTCCTTATCATACATTTTTTACTCTATCAACTTCTAAAACTTCATTTGTGCCATTCCTTCCTAGATTGTTAAGACGATTATGACGGCGGATGAGTATGAGGCTCTCGCACTTATTCCTATAGCACTTTCACCAATGCCAGAGATAGAGATTGAGGGTATATCCCTTAAACCAAAAGTTGTGGGGATAAGCTAGCCTCCAATAAGATTGAAGCCCCGTCTGTTTTGTAGGGCACCATGGTTAGAATTCTGAGTCTTCTAGAGGGTGTGTCACACCCATGGAGTATGACATTAGGTTTCATGAGTTGACTAGGTGTGTTACCATGACTATGCCTATAGAGTATGAGAGAGTGCAAATATTTGTCAGAGGGTTGATTTCACAGCTCTTTTATGTGATCGATAACTTAAAGATGATTGGGACTACTTTTCTTCAAGTAGTTGACCATGCATGGATTGTGGAAGGGTCATGTCATGAGGCATATGGAGGCAGTGATAAGAGGCATTACCGTTGGGGCAGTTTTATTTGATCTCAGTCTTGAGGTGAGGTATTGTATGGTAGAGATCAGCATTACTACTCTAGGTCCAGAAGGACGGTCTAAGCGGCATCACAGGGTTTCGATGGCGGTAAGTCAAACCAGGTTGGGCAGATCAATCGAGGATCAAGTTACACTTCTTAAGGTTTGCATTCAGGGTATTTGGGTCATGGTGGATAGTTTAGTTTAGTAGGATCTTCTTGCAGGACTATAACTGGTAGAGTTTGCTTCAAGTGCAGTAAGCTTGGGAACATTTCTAGGGATTGCCCTATGATCACGCTTTTTAGGTGATAGAGTTTGTAGGCTTTAGCCCTCAAGGTTCCAGTACCACTATCCAGAGGTGGTGCACAGGGTAGTACGGGTGGTCCCCAGATTGTTAGAGGTGGCTTTTAACCAGGTAGTTCAGGTGGCTGTTCTAGGTTGGCAAGTAGTTTGTATTAGGGCAGAGCTTCTAGGGGTTGTTATGATTATGGGGTGGTTGGTCACTTTTCTAGGGAGTGTCCCCAACATGTGATGATTGACCCTTCAGCATTGACTACTCAACTGGGCAGGACTGGTGTTCATGAGGGTACTCAGTCTAGAGGTGGATGCGTACAGCTATATGCCTTTCTTGGTAGGCCAAAGATGGAGGCTCTAGATTTCATCACAAGAGGTATGATCACCGTTAACATCAGCTAGATTTTTTATTACTTGATATAAGGTATGCGTATTCTTATGTGTATCTTCTTACATTGCTTCTTATTTGGGGTGTACTATGTGAATCTTGCTTGTTCTTATGTGTGTAGCTATCCCATGGAAAAATTCTTTTAGTAGTGGATCAAGTGTATTAACCTTGGGAGGTGACTAGCTTGGGGTATGATGCATAGTAGGCCTTGTTATTCCAATTAGTGGTTTTTGTCATAGTTTTAGGCTTGGTATTATTATCTCATTATCTAGTGGTCTGGGGTGGTTTTGCTAAGGTTGTTATCTTTCTTATGCATTGAATTTCTCAGTCAGTGTGGAAAGGTGATGAAAGCTATGTTTTGAGGGGAGTTGTATCATTTCTAAGGGTGTTATGGTTTGTAGGTAAGTGGGTAGTTGGATTATCTTGGCTATGTTCATGGTACAAGTGTTGACATTCTTCACTTGGGTTAATTTCTATGGTTAGCGAGTATTCAGGGTGCGGTGGTCTTTTCTAAAGATTTATTTAGGGAAAGGTAACCACCAGTAGAGGGTCAGGGTGATAGACATTCCAAATGCTACCTTTCGGACTCGTTAAGTACACTATGTGTTCTTAGCTATTTACTTTGGTTTAATCAACGACCAAGAGTGTTTGCAGATATGATGAGCCATATATTAAAAGCCTTTTTGGTTTTGGTAGCTATAGAGTTCATCTACAACTTCTGAGTTTACCTTGAGGAATAGGGAGGAACGTAAGTAGCATTGAGAGTCGTTCTTCAGACTTTATGGGTTAGTAGGTTACTTCAGACGGTTTGTGAAGAGTTTTCTTTGGTTGTATCACTATTGACTAGATTGATTCATAAGATTATTGCCTTCTTGTGGTTCCACGAATGTGAGGCAAGTTTTCTAAAGCTCAATGATGCCCCTCTTCGGCAAACCTCTCTCAGATCGGGCTGCACCCTCAATATACTTTATCCTCATGCCCTAAACTCACCATCTCCTATTGTCCCAAGCCTCAGGTCTTTGAACTCTATCTGCCTCAGCTCATCTCTAGGTTCTAAATTCTAGAGTGGACGGACTAGTGGAACTCTTCTCACCTATGTCTGATAAAAGTATACGTGGTCGACAAGTAATAAAGTAATAACAAATATATCATTCCTATGATTAATCTTTACATTATCTTTTTGAATAGTTTAAACATTTACAATTATCCAAGAGTTTATCAAAGTTTTTTAATATCTAAAACAAAACATAAACTAAACTAATATACTATTGGGATATTCATATGAGAGAGATATTCGAGGGTTACAGGTCAATTTTTCCAATTCATTTGAGTTTCCACTTTAGTTATCTATGTTGAGAATCTAATTTACTAATCACATGGGTGGTATTGCTAGTGGGTCCATCCTAGATAATCCATCGCCTATTCAAAGTATTGTAATGTCTATGTCCCCATAGTTATCAAAAGTCATAAAAACACAGTTGTATCTCCTGTAGTTAACTATGTAGATAGTATACATATTCCTATCTTAGTTGCTAATTCATGCTTGGAGTGCCCCATGGTTTAGAAAAAACTTTATTTTATCTAAAATGTAATTTATATCCTCTCTCTCACAAGTTAGACTTAGATTCATAGATATTATTCAATTGTTTATTAGATAGTCAAATAATTAAGTGCAGGATAAGATAAGTAAATCAATTAATTAGGTAGAAATAAATGATAATAATGTAATGACCCTCTAGGTTATTTTCTCTGTTTTCATGCATTTTCAGTATTTTGAGCTTTTCCATAGTGGTTACAAGTTATTTATAACTTGTCAGGATAGTCGATTTTGTTTTTGGGTAGTTCATTTGTATTTTAAGCTAGTTTCCCTATTTTGAAACTCTTAATGTTGAAAGAGTTGACTTTGGTCAACATTCGGAGTAAACAGATTCTAATGAGTATTCCATCAGCGCTAATAGCTCTCGAGTATAGACTTTGGGGTAGTGGGACCTTTGATTCAGGTCCTGAGGCTTCCATACTCATTTTAGGCTATTGGTTGGTTAATGGTTAGAATAAAGGTTTTGGGTGCGGGACCCATTTTCATCAAAACAATCTCCTTTAGGAATTTTGTCAATTCCGTTAATTTTGAAATGTTAGTTTTGGAAGGGTTGCATATTTCATTTTCGTGCATGGGGATCTGACTGAATCTCGAGGGTCTATTTAGAGACATTGTAGTTGTTGGTTTTGGCTGGTGCAACCACTCTTGAGAAGCATAGCTCGCACCAGCGGAGCCGCACCTTTGGAGAAGTAGCCACAACTATGATTTTAATGACACAAGCAGCCTCCTCTCTTGAAAAGAAGCAGTCGCAGCTGCAACGTCTGATGACATCAACAACCTCAACTCCATTAGATCTTGGTCTCTCCTCAGAGCCTCTATTACATAGGGGGCACTGTGCTCCCAGTTCTTCTCCTGTTTGTTTTGTTGCGATTGCGGGATCACTATTATGATACTTTTTCCCGCAACTACATAGTCGAAGGTGACTATTGATATCTGCTCCTGCAGTGAATATTTTGGCATTGCAGCGTTGCCCCTGTGATTGATTTTTGTAGAAGCAACAATTGTTGTACATTTAATGTACTTTCTCCTTCATTTCTCTATCTTCTAAAAATTCTCAATCAAAGCTAAGCTCGGGTAGAGGGGGTTTTCTTTGATTCTTGGAGATTTATGGAGATTTGTGAGGTAATTCTCTTCATCCTCTCATTCTATTGCATGTCTAACTTTAAATTCCATCTTTCATTCTTCAATTGGGTCTCGAAGTTGTTTGATTTCTCCATTCTTTAAATTGAGTAATTTGGACCATTTGAGATCTGAATCCACTCCCGTTTCTTCCCCAAATTTAAGGCATGCGATCCTTACCTCACAAGGAATGCATTTGTAGAGTTCATTTTCTGATTTTCTTGATGAGCCACGAGGGTCAATTTTGGACCCGATTTCCGTCCTGAAACTCTAAAAGTGATATGGTTGTCATACATCCCGTGTTGATGCATAGATTATTATTTTGATAGTGTGGCAGCAGTTGTACATTTCTCTTAAGGGAAAAGCCCTGGTATAGTGGTCTCATGAGCATGTGTATGGCTTCCAGGTAGGTTACGACTTACCTACTTATAAACTTTGCTCATCTAAGGTATTCGTATGATTACTTGCTAGGTGGGTGGGGTTTTATGGCTTCAATACATTTTACCTATGTATTTATGATCCGTATACCTTTTTTAGGGGCCTTAGAGCATAATTATTCTTTGAAATCCTTAGTTTAGGTATTCATTGCTCCTTTAGGACTTGGCTTAGTGTGTGTAGTATTCGTGGGATTAGAGTTGGGTACCTTACCTTAATTTAGGTTGCTTATGTCCTTGAGGTGATTATATTAGGGGTCCTAAGTACAAAGTTATATGAGGATTTTGTAGAAGAGTATGTGTTTGCCGTTCAATTTATATTTACCATTTCTTTCCCATATTTATCCTGTATATTGAGTATTTGTGGTCTCAAGGTCATGGGCATTGGATTGGCTGGACTCCAGGTTAGTAGATCTTACATTAGCTAAATATCAGTTAGTTGTGTGCCATAGCTTAGTTACGATTAGTTGCTTGCTTTAGGTGGGATTCCTTTGAAGTTTATATGGTAGTTTAGCGTTTTCCAAAAGTACTTACTGTAGGATAGTATTGTTTACTTTGTACATGGACCGTGGATCTCCTTATTTTTGTTAGATGGATTTGTTTGTTCTTATTTTCTTGGTTTTCCCCTTTTTACTCATGTTATTATTTATTTCTCCATGGTATATTAGTAAATTGGCATAAAATACAGTTTTTGGTTTAAAAAATGGGATGTTTGGAATACTTTAGATGGATTTGGCCTTATTAAAGAAAAGAATGGTATTTTGAGAAATATTTACTGGTTTATAAACTTGCATGTCCGAGGAGACCCATGCTTTGGGTAGTTTTCATGTTTTTAACTTGCAAGCCCGAGGAGACACGTGTTCCAGGTGGTTTTACTAGTATTCATGATTGCATTCTTGAGGGGACAGTGTTACGGGTGGGTTTACCTTATTACATACATTGCTAAGCTTAGGAGCAGCGTGCGAGATAATTCAGGGAGTCTATAAGGCGGCCCACGAATCTATTTTGGGGTTTTACTTTTCACTTTATTTACTACATCTTTCACTGCATTCATCTCATATTGCAAAGTATGGCATTCTTCTGCACTTACTTATTATTAAGCATGGATTGTAGTTAGTATTTATTGTTATTTGCATCCATCATCCTTATGGGGGGTGGTTGGGTTATTTATTATTGTGTGTACCTTCCGGGCTTATAGGGGTCCGATTATGTTATAGCTAGTTCATTACTTTTGTCACGCCTCAAATTCCATTTAGACGGACAGGCACTCGATGCCCTAAAGGCCTGAGAGAACCAACTTATAACCTGTGATTCATCATGCATATAACTATGACAATTAAGAAGCTTTGACTATAGATAAGTTGCCTGAATAACAAGACCAACATAGATAGGCCCAAAACTTATGTACACGATCTGGCCATTGAGGCCACAACTGTTAAGAGCAAAGACATAACTAAGTTTTACTTTACCATTGGTCTACAAAGCCTCTACAAGATAGACAAACTTAGTTTAGGTCGGGACAGGGCCCCGCCTTACCCTTAACTATACAATACCCAAAATATATACCAAAGACTCGGTAAAGCCCCGAATCAACCTGGAGCTCACCAACAGCAGCCGAGTGTCCTGTGCTCCTACTGGGGAGGTCTACTAGCCAGAGTACATGTGCCTGCGGCATGAAATGCAGCGTCCCCATGAGGGACGTCAGTACGAGAGAATGTACTGAATATATAAGGCATAAAGTAAACCATATGAAAACAAGAGCTCAAATAGAATAAGGTATCAGTGCATAAACATGTAAATAAGAACAGAAGATCACATTCGCTTACACTTGCAAAATCATGTATATTACGTTCTTTGGTTACTCTTCTTTGCTTTATGATCATTGTAAGGCATGTAATACACGTGACCAACTGATCAGTGGTAGAAGAGGAGTTCCATGCTAGGCAATTTAACCCCTGGGATGCTGCCCTCATAAATATACAAATTGGGATCGACCCATGCTAGGCTTTCGCCCCTAGGCTGCCACCCATAAGTACACAAATAGGGATCGACCCATGCTAGGCTTTCACCCCTGGGCTGCCACCCACACATATACAGATTACTTCATTTAGTTTCTTTAATCTTTGAGATTGTTACTTTGGTGGTTGTAACCTTTATTGAGCTCAAAACTATGGACCAGTAGTAGAAGACATGTGGACATGCACTTAAGGCAGTAACAATGATATAAGGAACAAACGTAACATCAACGTACTGTTTAGGAGCTTATATGATACAATGAACCTCATTTGGCTTAGAGAATAACTCACAAAGCTTGTTGTTGAAAGTACCTTTACTAGGAAACTCACTTCGTTGGTAACAACACAAATATAAGAGTTCATGCCAAGGAATATGAAACTGAGAAACCTTACATACCTTGTTGTGTAACTCGGATATTACAACGAATTAAGCTTCCCTCTTTCAGATTATTTATCTACAATGAAATACGTGGCAAAACTAGTATTAGTAGCTAGTTAACTAATTTGGGCTACTTGATCCCACTAAATCAGTAACTAGGCAGTAAGCTCGTAATTGATCAAACCAAGAGTGTTCCTTTCACCTCTTCCCTTCTAAACATATCTACATACTGTACGACCTTCTCATAAGGTCCCTTGAAACTCTTCCGACTTCATAACATATACCAAATAACATACAAAGGTGTGCAGGCAGCAAGTTAACATAACACCCAATTAAGTGGTGTATTACCACACCCTCCTTCCATACTTCAATACAACTTCACACGCCCTTTTACAAGTTCAACCAAGCTGTCCCAAATATATACACATAAAACCGCTCCTAAAACAATTCCAAACATCCTTAAACATACTAAGAAAGTATTTTAACTCAAGGATTCCAATCACTACCCCATGGTTCTTGACACAAACACATACAGAATTCTCCATCAAACTTGCATATAAAAAGGGGTAAAAATGGGCAGTAACTTTACCTTAAATTCTGAAAATCTGTCCTTCTAACTTGTACTTCTTCAAGAGCTTGAACTCCCCTTCAACTTAGCTTGAAAAGAGGGAGAATACTTAAGAACCCTAATGGTATTTTATGGCTGCTATGTGAAGCTAAGAGAGAGAGAAAGAAAGAACTTCTAAAATCTGTTTTTTTTTTCAAGTTAAAATGAGTGAAATGAGCTGGTCTTAACCCCTTTAAAGGGGGGCTGCTTTGGCCGACTTTCCTTGCTCATTTTGAGCCACAAAATGTCAAGAAGGTGATACACCTACTTGGCCATTTTACATGGGCTTTGTTGGACTTAACCTTATTGGGCCTTGGCTGCCAATTCATTCCCTTTCTTTCACTTCTTTGGGCCAGAATTTATTCAAGTGGGTGATGGGTGTACTTGGCCCTCTAAGCTAGTCAAAATAGTCTTAGTAGGTGATGCACCTACCTAGTTCTTTAGGCTGGTCAATAAGTCAAAGTAGGTGATGCACCTACTTGTCACCTACTAGCTTAGTTAAGTCAAGCAAGCAGCTCACTTATTTTATTCTATTTTCTAATTTCTAATCCCTTTTGCTTTAACTTAACACTTCACCCTAAATATTTACTCAAATACAACCTTACCATCTCGAGTTTAAATACTTTTGTCGAGGTTAACTTGGCCGTTTACGTGCTGAACTGAATGGGGCATTACAGCACCTCCCAATACAC
Organism: Jaltomata sinuosa; assembly: GCA_003996215.1. Lineage (NCBI taxonomy): Eukaryota > Viridiplantae > Streptophyta > Magnoliopsida > Solanales > Solanaceae > Jaltomata > Jaltomata sinuosa. The sequence continues at coordinate 172,222 of QJPP01001411.1, forward strand.
ATTAAACTATCACTGCTCATAATAGAAACTCGGTCCCTCACCTATATGACAAGGCTATATCAAGTGATATATGAATAGGACTAGTATATGCGGAATACGGGATGTTACAACTTTATGCTTTCTCTTAAGTTATTTATTTATACTTTCCTTAATTGTCTAATCTTTGACCTATTACTCTTTTTTCGACCTTCTTTTTTATTACCCTTAGTATATATTTGCATCTTATTATACTTTTATCTTATTTGAGATCAGTCTGCCTATAATGCCTACTGGTACCACGTGTTTAGTACTCATGCTACACTTCTACATCTTTTTCTCTGATGCAGATCTTAGTATGAGTTATCACCATTGATGCTATCCTAGTACAGAGTTTCTGATTTGAGATACAAGATGAGATATTGGTGACCAGAGTTGATCCATCTCCCTCTATTTGGACTAGTCTTATTTTTCACTTTTGGAAATTGTTCTTTTTATATATATTTTATCTATCAAGCACAACTTTGTTGTAGTGGATCTTGTATTAACGGATACTAGGTCTTGGTGGATCTTTTGTATATTATGTTCCTTTCCCTTCTCTTTGTATGTATGCATGTTCTGCTTGCTTCCAATTATTCAGTATTGATTTTCCATTTTTGTCTCATTCTCTTATTAGCTCGTTACTTATTATCCACGCTAAAGGTTTGGCTTACTTACTAATGGGATATAGTAGGTGCCATCATAATCTGATAGTTTGGGTCATGACATAATGGTTTTATAGCTCTAGGTTCATCATTGTCATCGGTACGAGAGAAATCACCTAGTAAAGTCTCACAAATTGGTGCGATGAGGTCTGTGTCCTATCTGTGAGAGGCTATAGGGAATTCTTAGAAAAATTCTATCTTTTTGATTCCTTATCATGCATTTTTTACTCTATCAACTTCTAAAACTTCATTTGTGCTATTTCTTCCCAGATGGTTAAAACGATTATGATGGTGGGTGAGTATGAGGCTCTCGCGCTTATTCCTATTACACTTTCACAAGTGCTAGAGCTAAAGATTAAGGGTATACCGCTTCAACCAAAAGGTGTGGGGACAAGCCAGCCTCCAACAAGATTTGAGGCTACGTCTGTTTTGTAGGGCGCCATGGTTAGAATTCTGAGTCTCCTAGAGGGTGTGTCACACGCAGGGGAAATTCTTGGTATTTCCAGTGGTTCTCCGATCAAGAGTGAGTTTGCAAATCTTTATCAGAGTTTTATATTTATTTTAGGGTATGACGTTAGGTTTCACGATTTGACTAAGTGCATTTCCATGACTATGCCTATAGAGTATGAGAGAGTGCAAATATTTGTCAGAGGGTTGATTTCACCACTCTTTTCGGTGATCAACAACTTAAAGATGATTAGGACTACTTTTCTACAGGTGGTTGACCATGTATTGACTGTGGAAGGATCATGTCATGAGGAATATGGAGGCAGTGATAAGAGGCATTACCATTGGGGAAATTTCATTGGATCTCAGTCTCGAGGTAAGGTATTGTATGGTAGAGGTCAGCATTACTACTCTTAGTCCAGTAGGACGGTCTAAGCGGCATCACAGGGTTCAGATGGCGATAAGTCAAACCAAGTTGGGAAGATCAATCGAGGTTCAAGTTAGACTTCTTAAGGTTTGCATTAAGGGTATTTGGGTCATGGTGGATAGTTTGGTTTAGTAGGATCTTTTCGCAGGACTATAATTGGTAGAGGTTGCTTCAAGTGCAGTAAGTTTGGGAACATTTCTAGGGATTACCCTATGATCATGCTTTTTTGGCGATAGAGTTCGCAGGCTTTAGCTCTTAGGGTTCCAGTGCCACTGGCCAGAGGCGGTGTGCAGGGTAGTACAGGTGGTCCCCAGTTGATAGAGGTGGCTTTCAACTAGGTAGTTCAGGTGGTTGTTCTGGGTTGGCAAGTAGTTTGTATTAGGGTAGAGCATCTCGGTGTTGTTATAATTATAGGGTGGTTGGTTACTATTTTAGGGAGTGTCCCCAACATGGGATGATTGACCCTTCAGCATTGACTACTCAACTAGGCTGGAATGGTGGTCATGAGGGTACTCAATCTAGAGGTGGATGCGGACAGTTGTATGCCTTTCTTGGTAGGCCAAAGATGGAGGCTCTAGATGTCATCACCAAAGGTATGATCACCGTTAACATCAGCTAGATTTTTATTACTTGATATAGGGTATGTGTATTCTTGTGTGTATCTTCTTACATTGCTTCTAATTTGGGTGTACTATGTGAGTCTTGTTGCTTCTTATGTGTGTAGCTATCCCATGGAAAATTCTTTGAGTAGTGGATCGAGTGTATTAATCTTGGAAAGTGACTATCTTGGGGTATGGTAGGCTTTGTTATCCCAATTGGTGGTTTTTGTCATAGTTTTAGGCTTGGTATTGTTATCTTATTGTCTAATGGTCTGGGGTGGTTTTGCTATGATTGTTATCTTTCTTATGCATGGAATCTCTCAGTCAGTGTGGAACGGTGATGAAAGCTATGTTTTGAGAGGAGTTGTATCATTTCTAAGGGTGTTATGGTTTGTAGGTCAGTGGGTAGTTGGATTATCTTGGCTATGTTCATGGTACAAGTGTTGACATTCTTCACTTGGGTTAATTTCTATGGTTAGCGAGTATTCAGGGTGTGGTGATGTTTTTTAAAGTTTTATTTGGGGTAAGGTAACCACCAGTAGAGGGTCAGGGCGGTGGACATTCCAAAGACTACCTTTCGGACTCGTTATGTCCACTATGTGTTCCTAGATATTTACTTTGGTTTGATAAATGCCCAATAATGTTTGCAGATTTGATGAGCCATATATTAAGAGCCTATTTGGTTTTGGTAGCTATAGTGATCATCTATGACTTCTGAGTTACCTTGAGGAATAGGGAGGAACGTAAGTAGCATTGAGAGTCATGCTTCAGACTTTATGGGTTAGCAGGATACTTCAGATGGTTTGTAAAGAGTTTCCTTTGGTTGCAGCACCATTGACTAGATTTATTCATAAGATTATTCCCTTCTTGTGGTTCCACGAATGTGAGGTGAGTTTTCTAAAGCTCAATGATGCCCTTATTAGACAAACGCCTCTCAGATCGGGTTGCACCCTCAATATACTTTCTCCTCATGACCTGAACTCACCATCTCCTATTGTCCCGAGCCTCAGGTCTTTGAACTCTATCTCCCTTAGCTCATCTCTGGGTTCTAGATTCTGGAGTGGATGAACTAGTGGAACTCTTCTCACTTGTGTCTGATTTAGCATCAGACTCTGTTCCTAACCTAGTTCCAAGCCCAGTGTTACTCTCATCATTGCTATTTCCTCCATCCAATGACACCACTCTCTCTCAGTCTGGGGAGAAGTGGTCGCTGCCAGTGGTGGAACTGTGAGGGCCAGCTATAGTGCTGCCTTCTTAGTCACTTGTGTCTATGCCCCTCGCCTCGTAGTCTGAGGCTCTACATTTGGGTCTTGATGGATCTCATATACCTCTTAGGACCCACTCCATTCAGCTTTGGGGGATTCATCGGTGAGTATAGACTTGAATTACAGAGCCCCCTCTCTAATTTCTTTTGCAGTGCATGCTTTACCCTTCTTCAGAGTCTTTTTAGGCGGCATGGTACCTGCCAGGGAGAATATCAATACAACAGAAGCAAGAAAAGAAAAACAAACTTTTTGAAATTTTTCAAAATTGAGAATCCACAAGCAGGATCCATAGCCAGTGGATTGGACCACGGCTAATGGGAACCCCTCGTGGATCTCATGCACAGAATATCAGATTGTAGGTCTGATTTCAATGAAGAACTTCTAGGACTCGTGGTTTGATTCTCTTGAAAATCAGACCAAATTGCTAAGCCTCTGACATGATTCCAATGAGTGCTATCCATGATCCGTGGAATGAACCAAGGTCCGTGGACTGCTCTCGTGGTCATTGTTTCAACATGCACCAATTTATATTCAATAATTTTTCATGATTTTTCTTAGATTCCACCATCAATACTCATCTACTAAATAAGTACAAGTATTTGCTCATTAAGACCATCATCCCAAGGGTTTTAACATCAATTTTATATAAAAAAAAACCTAGGTCCGGTTCTTTATTCAAAAAATCGAAACACAATAAGATCTTCAAGCATACCATAAGTTTATTTTGGGTTTTAAATGAGCAAATACTTGCAATTAAGTGATCACCCACTTGACTCGTGACTTTCTTTGCTTGGGAATGTTGATTTAGGCACTTTTTGGTGAAGAACACGATGGGTTTGAGTTTGTAGGGTTATTTCGGGAGTAAAATAGTCAAGAACTTGGTTGATTAGGAGATGAAGTTGAGGATTTTGTGTTTGAATGGGAGTAAGAGAAGCGTAGGGGCTAGTTTTAATATGAAAAATGGGGGGAAATTTGATTTGGAAGGGATTTTTACAAAAGGGGGTCACGGGTCATGGCATGATCTAATCGGGTTGACAGAATTATAAAAGAGAACTTACATGAGTTCCACGAGTACAGTTTACGAGTCATGGATTGAACCATGGCTCGTTGAACAGTCTAATGACCCTCCAGGTCATTTCTCTATTTCCATGCATTTTCTGCATTTTATGTTTTTCTGCAGCAGCTATAAAACATTTATGACTTGCCAAGACTGACTGTTCGGTGCCTGAGCCATTTGTTTGGTTGTTATGACCATTTCCCTATTTTAGAACTCTAACTTGGGAAATCCTTGACTTTGGTCAACTTTCCTTGTAAACACCCTCGGAAATGAATTCCAATAGTTCTATTAGCTCCAGAGCATGGACTTTGGTCTAGTTTGATCTTTGGTCAAGGTCTGGGAGCTTTTCAGCTTGGAATTTTTTCTCGTTTTGTGTTTTCAGGCCAGTTGGGCATGAAGAGTTTACATTGGTAAACATTCGGAGAAAACATCCTCGAATGAAAATTCCACCAGCGCTGTTAGCTTAGGAATGTTGAGTTTAAGCTATAGGGACCATTGGTTTGGGTCTCGAGGCTTTAAGACTTGATTTCGGCCCTTAGGTTCAATTTTGGAATAGTTGACCTAAAGGTTGATTTTGGGCATGGGGACCACTTTTCGTTAAATCTACCTCTGATAGGATTTTCATCAATTTCGTTGAATCTGAAATGCCATTTGTGTTTGCGGGATCCCGGATGCATTCCCGGAGGACCCAATGCTTAGAAATCTGCTTTTGGCATGTTGATGTTGCTATTGGGATGCACGTACAGTGATACTAGCATGGATAGCATGGTTGACACGAGCATGGATGGTATAGATGACACGTACGATGTTCATGCAAAGGAAAGCATACAATGTGTGGGTGGTCCATTAAAGTGAGGTGGAAGGAGGAAGTCAAGAATTCCCAAAAGAAGGCAACCAAACAAGGCCCTTACTTCATTAAGGGCAAAACTGTAATAGCTAGTGTCTTCTTATTCCCTAGTATAAGTAGTAGCTTTTCTTCATTTGGAAGACTAGTTTTTGCATATTGAAGATTGATACTCTAAACTTGTAGTTGATAGTGTAAGGCTTAGTGTAATTCCCTTAAGGAATTAGTGAGTGATTAGGGTGACTCTCTTGATTGTTAGTTTAACTTCTTTACTTAATTAATCGAAGGTCTCCCACTTGTGGATTTCATTTAGTTTTCCTTGATTAGTTGAGTTGAATTAGTTTCTAGTTGTTGGAATCAATTGGGAGGTGAGGGTTTTAGCCCCTTGTTGCCCATAATTTCAATTCCTAATTATTAATTCTCATATCTTTTCCTTCTTTCCTTCTTGTTTGTTGTATTTCCATTATCATTTGGTATCAGAGCTCGATTTAGGTTTGTTTCTACAAATCTAAGTCTTGGGAATTTGATATCTTCAAAATCCAAAAAAAAAAATCCGAATTTTTTTGTTTTGATTTGTTGTTTTTGACACTAGATCTTCATTCCCTAGTGTTTTTTGAGTTTCGATTTCAAATTTTGTGCGATTTGGAGTTGTAGAAGTGAAGTTGCCATTAAAGGGTTTTGAGCTTTTGAAGCTTTACAAACTTTGAAAGTGGGTCTATTGATTGAGGAGGAATTGGAGCTTAAAAACCATTGGGGTTTGTTCCTTACGTTAAGGGGAAGCTAATCCTAAAATTTGAGCCAATTCCGAGCTCATTTGAAGGTGTTGGTGTTTAGTGTGTGTTCTAGGTGTTTTTGATATTCATCAAGAACATCTTGAAGAAGAAGAAGCCAAAAGGTACATTTGATCCAACTTTTTCCAAGTCAAAGTGGTCAAAAATGTTTGTTGGGTCCACAAGTGGAATTTAAAAAAAAAAAATCCACGTGGACCTGCCACGTCAGCAGCCACGTCAGCGCGTGTTGCCCAATTTCAGAGAGCAAAAATCTGCAGGTTCTATACTTAGTTTTTTTTAGGGGTCTCAAATTTTGGAACCCCAAAATTTTTCTAAGTGTTGGAACTTTTAAGACTCCAAAATTTTTCTAAGTGTTGGAACCTTAAACTTCTTCTTCTACACTCATTTTTCTTCGATTTCTCAACTATTTAACATCTAATTAACATTTTTAATTACTTGTTAACTAGTTTTAAAATATCAAATCATCTCTTTGATTCTCCAAATTAAGCAACAACAAGTAGTTTCTCCTACTTTTGTTACTTAATTCTTGAGTCCAAATTCTTTCGTGTTTCTTCCTCCTTCTTTTCTTGTTTTGTTTCGTTGATTAATTTCTTGATTCAAGTCCGTTTAGAGTATTTCAAGTCGTCCTTCTTTCAAGAGTCACAAGAATCTACTCCTCCACAAAGGATAGGTGACCTTGAGTTGATTTAGTGGAGCTAGTTCACTACCAATTTTGAGACGACGCCATAGAAGATGAGTTGAGAGTTTACATACGAGTGATGTGAGGCTTTTTTTCTACTATTATTGTTTGTTGAGTTTTTATAGGTACAATGTCTAATCATTTTCCTTATAACCATGGAGAAAGGAGCTTGGTGAACAACATGGGGACGAATTTCAATGTGTCAAGGAGGGTGACCAATATGAATGAAAGGGTGGTTGAAACAAATGGGAGGTTTGGAGGTATAGAGGAAAGGGTAAAAAGGATGGATAGTATGAATGAAAGGAGGGTCCTTATGACAAGTCAAAGTGAACAAACAAGAAGGACCTCGGGTCAAGAATTCAACCTATACTACCCCCAACCAAATTGGAACCAAACCTACCCTCAAACTACATTCCGAATGAACCCAAGCTATGATAGGCAAGTCACCCCACATCCAAATACACAACTATATCATCCACCACAAAGGAGTCCTTTTGTGGAAAACCAAGATAGAAGCCAAGCACCTCCACAAAATATATCACATGCATCCTTGCATGTACCTTATGTTCCAACCCAACAACACTACCCACAAGTACCCTACCAAGATATCTATTATCAAAACCCTCTTTATGATGAAATATGTGAAGAGGTTAGCCCGAATGAATGGTGGGAAAGACCCAAAGGCTTTGGTATGAACCAAGGCATCATGAGATGTCAAGGAAAATGGGATAGTGGAGATAGGTATAGGAATTAAGGAGGAAGGTGTGAAGATCGAAGTGATCGATATGGTGGTCAAGGTGTTCCAAATCATGGGATGGATGACAACATGGCGAGTCTTCCAATGTTCCAAGATGGTAGTCAAGCTATTCAAGCTAACTACAGCACAAAAGGGGAAGACCAAGCCTATGGAGGTAATCATGATATACCTCAATCTTCTTCTCCTTCTATCATTTGATGTTATAAGTGTCAAGGTGAAGGACATATTACTAGAAATTGTCCACAAAAGAGGTCAAATGTTATCTTGTGTGATGAACCTTGTGCTAAAAATGTGATAGAGTATGAGGTTGGGAATGGTTGTGATGAACCTAAGGTTAGGCATGATGAAGCAACCTCAAATGTTGTTGATGAGAAATTGGAGAAGGATTTGAACTCTTCTTGTGATCTAAAGAGAATCATGGGGGATCTTTCTAAAGAGGAACTTGATCAAAGTGTGAACCTATTTCATGCAAGGTTTAAGATGATGGATTGGGTATGTTCCTTGGTCATTGATGGTAGGAGTAGTACTAATGTGGTGAGTTGCACTATGGTTGATAGAATGAAGCTTCCTACACAAAGACACCCCAAGCCATACACACTTCGATGTCTCATTGAGAATTATGAAGTAGAGGTAACCAAACAAGTGGTCATGAATTTTAGGATTGGCAAGTATCGAGATGAGGTGTTATGTTATGTTTTGCCCATTCAGTCTTGTCATATGTTGTTTGGTAGACCTTGGCTAGCCGGTAGGGATGTTCGATATCAAGTGGAGTCCAATAAATACTCATTTGTATTTGGAGGACGAAGGCACATTCTTGTACCTTTAACACCCTATCAAGTGAGTGAGGACTATAAGATAATGAGGGAGTTTCAGAAAGTACTTAAGAGAGAGGAACTTGAAAAGGAGAAGAAAGAATTGGCTCAAGAAGGAAAGTTGTATGAGATTGATGAGCCAAGAAGTGACTTAAAAGAGGTGCACAAGGAGCACTTAATTTTGGGACTTGCCAATACCAATCCCCTGTTACCTACTAACCATAGTGCTAGCATTTTGCCTAGTACCATCCCTTCTCTTTTGCAGGTTCATGGACAAATATTTCTAAAGGAGGATCCGAACAAAGTCCCTCATGAACAAAGGGTTGAAGGCCTAATAATAGAGATACCTAGAAAGTCAACTCTTAAGAAGAAACACAAAGACCAAGTCTATGGGTCCAAAATGATGCATTGGAGGGAAAGCTTTGGGAAACCAAGTGTGGTGCACAAGAATGCAGACTCAAAAGCCCGTATTCAAGGTATGTACCCTTCCTCTCTTATTCCAAGCAATCCTTGGAGTCATGATGACACTTTTCGTATGGTAGGTAGGTTTTGGAAATTGTATGACCTCATACCCTACCATGAGAGTGATGATATAGCTCCAATGTATTCATGGTTGGTTTTGGATATGCTTAAGTTATGTGTGTTTCATGTTTTGAATGCCAACCATAGTTATTATTTGGGAAAGAATCCATGGTGCATTCATGATGCCCGATTTATGTATTCTACTCCTTTTCACACTTATGTGGTTAGACAAGTTGAGGTGTTAGGATGGATTCTTAAAAGCATGACTCCATTTGTTTATCCATTCTTTGTGGGAGTTTGTTTGAGGAATAATAATGAAGTGTACTTGAAATGCTTAATCTCGTTCTCTTATGTTCCAAATTGTGAATGCCATCTTGTTAACATTCTTTTCTTAAAGTGTGTATTTTCAATTGAGAACCCTCGAGTGGATGCTAAGTTGCTTATTTATTTTTGGGAGAGTCCATGGATATTGAAAGCTCCTTGTCACCTTCATAGGGTTGGACAAGTTGAAGTTTCAAATGGAACTTTTGGAAGCATGTTTGGTTCTATGATAGGAGGGACCCCAACTCCTTGGGAGTATTATTTGGCATGGAGTGATTTGACTCCTAATAAATCCCTCGACTATTCTAGTAGCATGGCTTTGTTGGTGCCCTTTCTTCCTTTGGAAAGTTGTCTTATAGAGAGGATTGTTTTGTGCTTAAAATGTCTCTTCTTATCTATCAGTGTCCTTATCTTTTGGCATGCCCTAGATGAGAATAGTGAGTTTAACACCTTTCTCTACTACCTTTTTGCTTATGATGATACCCGTAGTGGTGTGAGATTTATTTTGTATGGAGGTAAAGATATGTGGGTCTTTTACTTTTTTGACCCGAATGAACCCTTATGGGTGATTGCACCACTTTTGGTGTGGCTTACTTGTGAGATAATGAAACAATTGTGTCTTATGGCTCCAAAGTTAGATATGATACTTGATGCCACAAAGACCTTTGTGTTTGCCTTGTCTCTTAATGTTTATCATAACCAAAACCTTTGCACCTTGTATGATGAGTTGCTTTTATTGGAAGAAAAGGATATTTGGTTATATCTCAAATTTGTGCCTCCTTGGCATGGTGATATTGTTGCTAACCCTTGTACTAACCCTCATGCTTTGAGGATGTTTTGGTTGTTGTCCTCTTATGTGTCTTTAAGGTTTGGATTCGAGGACGAATCCTTTTCAAGAAGGGGAGAATGATACTAGCATGGATAGCATGGTTGACACGAGCATGGATGGTATAGATGACACGTATGATGTTCATGAAAAGGAAAGCATACAATGTGAGGGTGGTTCATTAAAGTGAGGTGGAAGGAGGAATTCAAGAATTCCCAAAAGAAGGCAACCAAACAAGGCCCTTACTTCATTAAGGGCAAAACTGTAATAGCTAGTGTCTTCTTATTCCCTAGTATAAGTAGTAGCTTTTCTTCATTTTGGAAGACTAGTTTTTGCATATTGAAGATTGATACTCTAAACTTGTAGTTGCTAGTGTAAGGCTTAGTGTAATTCCCTTAAGGAATTAGTGAGTGATTAGGGTGACTCTCTTGATTGTTAGTTTAACTTCTTTACTTAATTAATCGAAGGTCTCCCACTTGTGGATTTCATTTAGGTTTCCTTGATTATTTGAGTTGAATTAGTTTCTAGTTGTTAGAATCAATTGGGAGGTGAGGGTTTTAGCCCCTTGTTGCCCATAATTTCAATTCCTAATTATTAATTCTCATATCTTTTTCTTCTTTCCTTCTTGTTTGTTGTATTTCCGTTATCATGCAGCTTCCTGGGCACCGTGGTACCTGCACACATGTGCCTGTCCTGAGCGCATCTGCGCCTGTGCGTGACTTCTTTAAAAGGGCTGGTAGTCTCTTTCCTGTTTCTTTTTCCAAAAATTTCCTAACTCATTTCTTCCATTAAAATAGCTCCATAAGATCCATTTTCACCCTTGATCATTCCCAATGCTTGGAAGCTTGCGTATTGTCAATTATTGATAGTTTCTTGACTTCTAATCCAGTAAGTTCCTCTTTAAATTCCAGGTTTCCTTCTTAATTTTCCCTCTTTGATTCTCTCGGAGTACAGGCTATTTTGAGCCCTTGCGGTGGTCCATTTCTGCTAAATTATGGAGCATGTACTCTTGGCGAGGTTGGGAACCTTGTGGTGAATTTAATTTCTGATTTCAGGTTTTGAGGCCCACGGGCCTGCTCATGACCCGAATTTTGACCCTGCTAATTTATTAGCAATATGGGTACCGTTAGCTTCATATTCACGTATAAAGTATTGTTATGATAGTGTGGTGACTTGTGGATGCTTCTCAGGGGAGATAGGCTCTGGTCTTGTGGATTTAACTGTGCGCGTGTGCTCGGCTTTTCTGGTAGGTTATGGTTTACTTTTCCAGACTTTGCTCTTATGAGGTATGAGTATAATAATTTGCTAATGGTTGGTCAGATCTTGTAGTTTGGATACGGTTTTGAGTAAGCATGTTGATCTTTATAGGGGATTTAGAGTAGATTTTGGCTAGCATATCCTTAGTATAGGCGGTAGCTTTTCCATAAGGCTTGGCGTAGGTGGTGTAGTATCCTTGGTTTTAGGATTAGATGCCTTAGCCTATCTTAAGCTGCTTGTGGTAGAGGTTTCTAGATTTAGGGAGCCTTAGCCTAGAATTAGATAAGGGTTGGTGATAGAGTAGGCATTATGGTTGTTTTTTTTTATTATTATTATTGTACTTGGTCATACAGTATTCTATTTATCTTACTTGTGGGCCTGAGGCCGTGGAGATGGGACTGGCAAGAGCCAGGTCAGTTTGGTTGTGCTTTGCTTGAGTTTCTATCTGTTGTACGCTTTATGCTTAGTCCAGTTGGTTGTTTACCTTAGGTAGGTCCCTTGGGGGTTGGTAGTTAGTGTAGTGTCTTCTCTATTAGTATTTGTACTAGAATAGGTGGATTTAGCACTAGTTGGGGATTAATTCGTGGTAGAGTAGTTCTTACTTAGCTTTCTGACTGTTCTTATCATGTTATATTCTTATGTTTGGATTTGGTATTGGTATTTATGGGCCTGAGGCCATGATGTTGAGCTGGCGGGAGTCCAGGTTAGTCCATTCTGGTATTGAAGGGTGAAACGCCCTATCTTGGTATAACTGTGTGCATTTACATATATTCATACATACATTTGGAATGATTATTTTTCATCCCTTGATGCATATGTTTGGGCTATGGTGCGAATTAACGCGAGTTGAATGGTATGAATTGACGGGAATTGATGTGCTCGATGGTTTAATATGTAACATCCCGTATTCTGCATATACTAGTCCTATTCATATATCACTTGATATAGCCTTGTTGTATAGGTGAGGGACCGAGTTTCTTATATGAGCAGTGATAGTTTAATGTGTATTGGGAGGTGTTGTAATGCCCTATTCAGTTCAGCACGTAAACGGCCAAGTTAACCTCGACAAAAGTATTTAAACTCGAGATGGTAAGGTTGTATTTGAGTAAATATTTAGGGTGAAGTTTTAAGTTAAAGCAAAAGGGATTAGAAATTAGAAAATAGAATAAAATAAGTGAGCTGCTTGCTTGACTTAACTAAGCTAGTAGGTGACAAGTAGGTGCATCACCTACTTTGACTTATTGACCAGCCTAAAGAACTAGGTAGGTGCATCACCTACTAAGACTATTTTGACTAGCTTAGAGGGCCAAGTACACCCATCACCCACTTGAATAAATTCTGGCCCAAAGAAGTGAAAGAAAGGGAAAGAATTGGCAGCCAAGGCCCAATAAGGTTAAGTCCAACAAAGCCCATGTAAAATGGCCAAGTAGGTGTATCACCTTCTTGACATTTTGTGGCTCAAAATGAGCAAGGAAAGTCGGCCAAAGCAGCCCCCCTTTAAAGGGGTTAAGACCAGCTCATTTCACTCATTTTAACTTGAAAAAAAATAGATTTTAGAAGTTCTTTCTTTCTCTCTCTCTTAGCTTCACATAGCAGCCATAAAATACCATTAGGGTTCTTAAGTATTCTCCCTCTTTTCAAGCTAAGTTGAAGGGGAGTTCAAGCTCTTGAAGAAGTACAAGTTGGGAGGACAGATTTTCAGAATTTAAGGTAAAGTTACTGCCCATTTTTACCCCTTTTTATATGCAAGTTTGATGAAGAATTCTGTATGTGTTGGTGTCAAGAACCATGGGGTAGTGATTGGAATCCTTGAGTTAAAAATACTTTCTTATTATGTTGAAGGATGTTTGGGATTGTTTTAGGAGCGGTTTTATGTGTATATATTTGGGACAGCTTGGTGGAACTTGTAAAAGGGTGTGTGAAGTTGTATTGAAGTATGGAAGGAGGGTGTGTTAATACACCACTTAATTGGGTGTTATGTTAACTTGCTGCCTGCACACCTTTGTATGTTGTTTGGTATATGTTGTGAAGTCGGAAGAGCTTCAAGGGACCTTATGAGAAGGTCGTACAGTATGTAGATATGTTTAGAGGAGAAGAGGTGAAAGGAACACTCTTGGTTTGATCAATTACGAGCTTACTGCCTAGTTACTGATTTAGTGGGATCAAGTAGCCCAAATTGGTTAACTAGCTACTAATACTAGTTTTGCCACGTATTTCATTATAGAGAAATAATCTGAAAGGGGGAAGCTTAATTCATTGTAAAATCCGAGTTACACAACAAGGTATGTAAGGTTTCTCAGTTTCATATTCCTTGGCATGAACTCTTATATTTGTGTTGTTACCAACGAAGTGGATTTCCTAGTAAAGGTACTTTCAACAGCAAGCTTTGTGAGTTATTCTCTAAGCCAAATGAGGTTCAGTGCATCATATAAGCTCCTAAATAGTACGTTGATGTTACGTTTGCTCCTTATATCATTGTTACTGCCTTAAGTGCATGTTCACATGTCTTCTACTACTGGTCCATAGTTTTGAGCTCAATAAAGGTTACAACCACCAAAGTAACAATCTCAAAGATTAAAGAAACTAAATGAAGTAATCTGTATATGTGTGGGTGGCAGCCCAGGGGTGAAAGCCTAGCATGGGTCGATCCCTATTTGTGTACTTATGGGTGGCAGCCTAGGGGCGAAAGCCTAGCATGGGTCGATCCCAATTTGTATATTTATGAGGGCAGCATCCCAGGGGTTAAATTGCCTAGCATGGGACTCCTCTTCTACCACTGATCAGTTGGTCACGTGTATTACATGCCTTACAATGATCATAAAGCAAAGAAGAGTAACCAAAGAACGTAATATACATGATTTCACAAGTGTAAGCAAATGTGATCTTCTGTTCTTATTTACATGTTTATGCACTGATACCTGATTCTATTTGAGCTCTTGTTTACATATGGTTTACTTTATGCCTTACATATTCAGTACATTCTCTCGTACTGACGTCCCTCATGGGGACGCTGCATTTCATGCCGCAGGCACATGTACTCTTGCTAGTAGACCTCCCCAGTAGGAGCACAGGACACTCGGCTGCTGTTGGTGAGCTCCAGGTTGATTCGGGGCTTTACCGAGTCTTTGGTATATATTTTGGGTATTGTATAGTTAAGGGTAAGGCGGGGCCCTGTCCCGACCTAAACTAAGTTTGTCTATCTTGTAGAGGCTTTGTAGACCAATGGTAAAGTAAAACTTAGTTATGTCTTTGCTCTTAACAGTTGTGGCCTCAATGGCCAGATCGTGTACATAAGTTTTGGGCCTATCTATGTTGGTCTTGTTATTCAGGCAACTTATCTATAGTCAAAGCTTCTTAATTGTCATAGTTATATGCATGATGAATCACAGGTTATAAGTTGGTTCTCTCGGGCCTTTAGGGCATCGAGTGCCTGTCCGTCTAAATGGAATTTGAGGCGTGACAAAAGTGGTATCAGAGCAGGTCATCCTAGGGAGTCTACAAAGCCGTGTCTATGTAGAGTCTTGCTTATGGGTGTGTTGTGCACCACATCTATAAACAGGAGGCTACGGGACATTTAGGAGTTGTCTCTTTTTCTTCATCTCTTAGATCGTGCAATAGAGCCAATGTTATAGGTTTATCGTATCTAACCTTTAAATTGTTTTTATTATAGCAAAAATGCCGGTTACTAGGAAAAGTAAGAGTACTGGTAAGCAAGTAGATGTGGCTACTGTAGAAGGGACCAGCAAATCACCACCTAGACGAGCTAATCAAAGTGAGGCTCAACTGTCTTCATCACGGACTTCCTCCACTCCTCCGTCTCCAGAAGAGCTAAGGAGGGCAGCAGCACCCCAAGAACCACCGGTTAATGCTACTGACCAAGATTTAAAGAATGCAGTCCAATTGTTGACTCGTATACTTGCTGGTCAAGGACAAGGGCAAACCGGTACTAGTGGTGCAAATAGGGAAGCTAGTGTGCGAATACGTGATTTCCTTAATTTGGACCCTCCATTATTCACCGGGTCAGATCCTAATGAAGATCCGCAAGACTTTATTGATCAAATCCAAAGGACCTTAGATATTATGCATGTATCTGGTAAGGAAGCAGTTGAGTTGGCAATATATAGATTAAAAGGTGTGGCTATATTGTGGTATGAAGCTTGGAAACAATCTAGGGGTATAAATACACCTTCAGCTAAATGGAAAGAGTTTAAAAAGGCATTCCTTGACCATTATCTGCCATTGGAGATTCGGGAGGCCCGTGCAACTCAGTTCTTAAATCTTCACCAAGGGAATATGAGCGTGAGAGAGTATAGTCTCAAGTTTAATTCTTTGGCCAGGTATGCTCCTAATGTAGTAGCTACTATGGAGGATAGAGTTCATCGTTACGTGGATAGATTGGATTCATTCCTGGTTAGGGATTGTACTATTGCTGCTTTGAACAAAGATATGGATATAGCAAGGATACAAGCTTTTGCACAAAAGATGGAGGATCAAAGGCAAAGGAGAAGGACACAAGAGTCGGAAAGAGGGCAGGACAAGAGGGCCAGATCTATGGGCCAGTTTACGCCATCCCAAGGTGAGTTTAGGCCTCGGTTTTCTAATAGACTGTCTAGGCCATCATCTTCCTACTCTACAGCTAGCGCTCCACCTCGGTTTCAAGGGTCTAGGGCTAATCAATTTGGGCAAAGGAGTGAGAGTCAAGGCTCACAAGTAGCAGGGTACCAAGAACAGGGAAGTGCGACCAACCAAGACCTCCTAGACAGTCTTGTAAACAATGTGGAAGAAATCATCCAGGTATATGTCGGCTCGGAACAAATGTTTGTTTTTGGTGTGGTACACCGGGACACATGATGAGAAATTGCCCTCAAAGGGGCATGGGTAGCATGGCACAACCTACTGGATCGATTGCTGCATCATCATCATCGGTGCCTTCTTTAGGTAGAGGGCCACAGGTGCCTGCAGGTCGTGGTAGAGGTGGTAGAGGAACTGCTAGTTCTAGTGGAGTTCAAAATCGTACATATGCTCTAGCGGAACGACAAAATTTGGAGGTTTCACCTGATGTGGTTACAGGTACATTGTCCATCTTTTCATATAATGTATATGCATTAATTGATCCATGCTCTACACTATCATACGTAACTCCATTGATTGCTGGAAAGTTTGAAGGAATGCCAGAATTATTGGTTAAACCATTTGAAGTATTTACGCCAACTAGCGAGTCTATTATAGCTAGAAAAGTCTATCGTAATTGCATAGTAACTGTTTGTGACCGTAACACATTGGCTGACCTTGTTGAGCTAGATATGCTAGATTTTGATGTTATAATGGGTATGGATTGGTTGGCTTCATGTTATGCCATGGTAGATTGCCGAGCTAAGAGGGTGAGTTTCCATTTTCCAAAAGAGGCAGTCCTTGAATGGAAAGGTAATGTTGGGACACCAAGAGGTAAGTTTATTTCTTATCTTAAGGCAAAGAAGATGATGTCCAAAGGGTACATATGTCATCTAGTGAGAGTGAGAGATATAGATGCGGAGCCACTAGATCTTCAGTCTATTCCAGTGGTAAATGAATTTTCTGATGTATTTCCCGAAGAGCTTCCAGGTTTGCCTCCAGAACGAGAGATAGAGTTTGGTATTGATGTGATTCCAGGTACTCAATCCATCTCCATCCCTCCATATAGGATGGCCCCGGCAGAATTACGAGAATTGAAGGAGCAATTAAAAGATTTGTTAGAAAAGGGATTCATAAAGCCTAGTATATCCCCTTGGGGAGCACCGGTTTTATTTGTACGCAAGAAAGATGGCTCATTGAGAATGTGTATTGACTATCGATAGTTGAATAAGGTGACAATTAAGAACAAATATCCCCTTCCTAGGATTGATGATTTGTTTAACCAGTTACAGGGTGCTAAGTGTTTCTCGAAGATTGATTTGAGGTCGGGTTATCATCAAGTAAAAGTTAAAGAGAAAGATATACCCAAGACAGCTTTCCGAACACGGTATGGTCATTTTGAATTTTTAGTTATGTCATTTGGGCTAACAAATGGACCAGCAGCTTTTATGGATCTGATGAATAGGGTGTTCAAGCCATTCTTGGACGTGTTTGTGATTGTATTCATAGATGATATCTTGGTCTATTCAAGATCAAAGGAGGACCATGCTAATCACTTGTGGCAGGTGTTATAGGTTCTTCGTGATCGTAAGCTATATGCAAAGTTTTCTAAATGTGAGTTTTGGTTAAAATCTATGGCATTCTTGGGTCATATTGTCTCTGATGAAGAAATAAGGGTTGATACTCAAAAGATAGAAGCCGTGAAAAACTGGCCAAGACCTACAACACCTACGGAGGTTCGTAGTTTCCTTGGGTTGGCAGGTTATTATAGAAGGTTCGTTGAGGGATTTTCCTCTATTTCTGCACCCTTAACAAAGCTAACACACAAGGCAGCCAAGTTCCAATGGAGCGATGCATGCGAAAGAAGCTTCCAGGAGCTGAAAAATAAGTTGACTTCTACACCTATATTGGTACTTCCAGAAGGCATAGAAGGGTATGCAGTGTAGTGTGATGCATCGGGAGTGGGCTTAGGATGCGTATTGATGCAGCATGGTAAAGTAATAGCTTATGCCTCAAGACAGTTGCGGCCACATGAGAAAAATTATCCAACCCATGATCTAGAGCTAGCAGCGGTTGTATTTGCTTTAAAGATATGGCGCCACTACTGGTATGGGGTTCATGTTGACATATATACGGACCATAAGAGCTTGCAATATATCTTTAAGCAGAAGGATCTGAATCTGAGGCAGCGAAGATGGCTTGAGTTATTAAAAGATTATGATGTTGATATCTTGTATCATCCGGGGAAAGCAAATGTGGTGGCCGATGCTTTAAGTCGTAGGACAATGGCAAACACCTATGGGAAGTCCATGGAAAGACAAAGAATAGCTAAGGATCTATACCAACTAGCTAGCTTGGGGGTTCGCCTTCTTGAATCTCAAGATGAAGGGATTATTGTGCAAAATGCAGTAGAATCCTCATTAGTAGTCGAAGTAAAAGAGAAGCAATATAAGGATCCTATTCTATTACAACTTAAGGAGAATGTACAAAAAGGGGTGACAAAGGCATTTGAGCTTACGCAAAACAAAGTACTCCAGTGCCAAAACAGATTGTGTGTGCCTAATATAGATGGACTAAGGGAGAGAATTATGACAGAAGCACATCATTCAAGATATTCTATCCAGCCGGGCTCAACTAAAATGTATCATGACTTGAAAGGAGTGTATTGGTGGAGTGACATGAAAAAGAACATTGCAGAATTTGTTTCTCAATGTCCAAATTGTCAACAAGTTAAAGTAGAGCACCAAAAGCCTGGAGGTTATATGCAACATATAGACCTTCCAATTTGGAAGTGGGACATGATCAACATGGATTTTGTCACTGGTCTGCCTCGCTCATTTCGGAAGTTTGACTCCATATGGGTGATAGTTGATAGACTCACCAAATCAGCCCACTTCTTGCCGGTTAAGGCTACTTATACAGTTGAAGAGTATGCAAGGTTGTATATTAAAGAGATAGTTCGGCTACATGGAATCCCAATCTCTATTATATCTGATTGGGGAGCTCAATTCACTGAGAATTTTTGAAAATCATTCCAGAAGAGTTTGGGAACACAAGTGAATTTAAGTACGGCCTTTCACCCTCAAATGGATGGTCAGGCAGAACATACAATCCAAACACTTGAGGATATGTTACGAGCTTGTGTATTGGACTTTAAAGGTAGCTGGGATGACCATTTACCACTTATTGAGTTTTCTTACAACAATGGCTACCATTCAAGTATTAAAATGGCACCTTATGAAGCTTTATATGGGAGGAAGTATAGATCACCAATCGGATGGTTTGAAGTGGGTGAAACTACCTTATTTGGGCCAGATCTTGTTCATCAAGCTATGGAAAAAGTTAAGGTGATACAACAGCGGCTGGCAACGGCTCAAAGTCGATACAAATCATATGCAGATATTAGAAGAAGAGGGCTGGAGTTTGCTATAGGAGATTGGGTATTTTTGAAGGTGTCACCAATGAAAGGGGTAATGAGATTTGGTAAAAAGGGAAAGTTAAGTCCACGCTATATAGGGCCATATAATATTATTCTAAGAGTTGGCCAAGTCGCATATGAGTTAGAGCTACCCCGAGAGCTTTCAACTGTCCATCCGGTATTTCATGTCTCAATGCTTTGAAAGTGTATAGGTGACCCATCTCGTATTACTCCTATTGAAGATGTACAAGTTATGGGAGATCTCACTTATGAAGAAGTACCCATTGCTATTCTGGATCGCCAAGTTAAGAGGCTAAGAAATAAGGAAGTAGCTTCCGTAAAAGTACTGTGGAGAAACCAACAAGTAGAAGAAGTTACATGGGAAGCGGAAGAAGCGATGAAATCCAAGTATCCTCATCTATTTCAGTCCGATGAGAAAGGTGGAAGTGTCGAGTTGAGGCATTAACGAGTAAGTATAAGTCTATATATATTATCTGTCTAATAGTGGTACTTAACTTAGGCTTGAGCTTGTTTGGGCTGGTTAACTTTAATATCATTCGAGGACGAATGTTCCTAAGAAGGGGAGGATGTAACATCCCGTATTCTGCATATACTAGTCCTATTCATATATCACTTGATATAGCCTTGTTGTATAGGTGAGGGACCGAGTTTCTTATATGAGCAGTGATAGTTTAATGTGTATTGGGAGGTGTTGTAATGCCCTATTCAGTTCAGCACGTAAACGGCCAAGTTAACCTCGACAAAAGTATTTAAACTCGAGATGGTAAGGTTGTATTTGAGTAAATATTTAGGGTGAAGTTTTAAGTTAAAGCAAAAGGGATTAGAAATTAGAAAATAGAATAAAATAAGTGAGCTGCTTGCTTGACTTAACTAAGCTAGTAGGTGACAAGTAGGTGCATCACCTACTTTGACTTATTGACCAGCCTAAAGAACTAGGTAGGTGCATCACCTACTAAGACTATTTTGACTAGCTTAGAGGGCCAAGTACACCCATCACCCACTTGAATAAATTCTGGCCCAAAGAAGTGAAAGAAAGGGAAAGAATTGGCAGCCAAGGCCCAATAAGGTTAAGTCCAACAAAGCCCATGTAAAATGGCCAAGTAGGTGTATCACCTTCTTGACATTTTGTGGCTCAAAATGAGCAAGGAAAGTCGGCCAAAGCAGCCCCCCTTTAAAGGGGTTAAGACCAGCTCATTTCACTCATTTTAACTTGAAAAAAAATAGATTTTAGAAGTTCTTTCTTTCTCTCTCTCTTAGCTTCACATAGCAGCCATAAAATACCATTAGGGTTCTTAAGTATTCTCCCTCTTTTCAAGCTAAGTTGAAGGGGAGTTCAAGCTCTTGAAGAAGTACAAGTTGGGAGGACAGATTTTCAGAATTTAAGGTAAAGTTACTGCCCATTTTTACCCCTTTTTATATGCAAGTTTGATGAAGAATTCTGTATGTGTTTGTGTCAAGAACCATGGGGTAGTGATTGGAATCCTTGAGTTAAAAATACTTTCTTATTATGTTGAAGGATGTTTGGGATTGTTTTAGGAGCGGTTTTATGTGTATATATTTGGGACAGCTTGGTGGAACTTGTAAAAGGGTGTGTGAAGTTGTATTGAAGTATGGAAGGAGGGTGTGGTAATACACCACTTAATTGGGTGTTATGTTAACTTGCTGCCTGCACACCTTTGTATGTTGTTTGGTATATGTTGTGAAGTCGGAAGAGCTTCAAGGGACCTTATGAGAAGGTCGTACAGTATGTAGATATGTTTAGAGGAGAAGAGGTGAAAGGAACACTCTTGGTTTGATCAATTACGAGCTTACTGCCTAGTTACTGATTTAGTGGGATCAAATAGCCCAAATTGGTTAACTAGCTACTAATACTAGTTTTGCCACGTATTTCATTGTAGATAAATAATCTGAAAGGGGGAAGCTTAATTCATTGTAAAATCCGAGTTACACAACAAGGTATGTAAGGTTTCTCAGTTTCATATTCCTTGGCATGAACTCTTATATTTGTGTTGTTACCAACGAAGTGGGTTTCCTAGTAAAGGTACTTTCAACAGCAAGCTTTGTGAGTTATTCTCTAAGCCAAATGAGGTTCATTGTATCATATAAGCTCCTAAACAGTACGTTGATGTTACGTTTGCTCCTTATATCATTGTTACTGCCTTAAGTGCATGTTCACATGTCTTCTACTACTGGTCCATAGTTTTGAGCTCAATAAAGGTTACAACCACCAAAGTAACAATCTCAAAGATTAAAGAAACTAAATGAAGTAATCTGTATATGTGTGGGTGGCAGCCCAGGGGTGAAAGCCTAGCATGGGTCGATCCCTATTTGTGTACTTATGGGTGGCAGCCTAGGGGCGAAAGCCTAGCATGGGTCGATCCCAATTTGTATATTTATGAGGGCAGCATCCCAGGGGTTAAATTGCCTAGCATGGGACTCCTCTTCTACCACTGATCAGTTGGTCACGTGTATTACATGCCTTACAATGATCATAAAGCAAAGAAGAGTAACCAAAGAACGTAATATACATGATTTCACAAGTGTAAGCAAATGTGATCTTCTGTTCTTATTTACATGTTTATGCACTGATACCTGATTCTATTTGAGCTCTTGTTTACATATGGGTTACTTTATGCCTTACATATTCAGTACATTCTCTCGTACTGACGTCCCTCATGGGGACGCTGCATTTCATGCCGCAGGCACATGTACTCTGGCTAGTAGACCTCCCCAGTAGGAGCACAGGACACTCGGCTGCTGTTGGTGAGCTCCAGGTTGATTCGGGGCTTTACCGAGTCTTTGGTATATATTTTGGGTATTGTATAGTTAAGGGTAAGGCGGGGCCCTGTCCCGACCTAAACTAAGTTTGTCTCTCTTGTAGAGGCTTTGTAGACCAATGTTAAAGTAAAACTTAGTTATGTCTTTGCTCTTAACAGTTGTGGCCTCAATGGCCAGATCGTGTACATAAGTTTTGGGCCTATCTATGTTGGTCTTGTTATTCAGGCAACTTATCTATAGTCAAAGCTTCTTAATTGTCATAGTTATATGCATGATGAATCACAGGTTATAAGTTGGTTCTCTCGGGCCTTTAGGGCATCGAGTGCCTGTCCGTCTAAATGGAATTTGAGGCGTGACATAATAAGGAACTCTTCTTTTAACAAATGGTTTTCAAAGTAAGGAAAGATTTTACCGATTAAAGCTGTTTGTTAATGTTCAAACCCAAATATACTCCTTTTTCAATTAATTGGAGCTTCAGGGGGAGCATCTTAATTTTCTCACTAATTTTGGTTAATAAAAAGGGAAAATTGTTTCTTTTACTATAAACTTGTGCTACAAAAGGGAAATGGTATATAACTATTTTACTTACTTCTGAATGGGAAAATACTTCTATTTTATGCACTTGGTCTAAGAGACGATTCTGAACCTTACTTTCTATTGATATTGTGGGATTATATTAATAAGCTCTGGCGGCTCCCTTTGCGTTCATATGATGTTTGACCTTGTGGTATTCATTATAATGGTAAGCTCCAGTGGCCCATAAGAATACTCTTGGTTTTCTTGATTATACGAGAATATTGTGGTGTGGTTGATATTGATAAGCTCCAGCGGCCTGAAGGGATATTCAAGGTATTATGGTACAATATTGGTTTGTAAGCTAACTGAGCAAGTCACGCATGCCAAATTTAGGGCTGCTTTCCAAGTGCTTGCTCAAGCCATGACCCAGGTCAATAAGCAGGCTACGACACCAGCTCTGCCTCAAACTAATACTACTACAGCAAGGATCCAGGATTTCACTTGGATGAACCCTCCAGAATTTCATGGGTCTAAATCAGAAGAGGATCCATAAGAGTTTATTGATGACATTCAGAAAGTGACTGACATTATGGGTGTCACTCCAGTCGAGAGTGCAGACTTAGCTGCCGCTCACACTTAATACTAACAGTAGAAGGAGTTTCCTTGTTCAAATGCAGGACCAGTGGATTGGAACTAGTTCAAGACTGCTTTTCTGGACCGGTTTTTCCCACTTGAGCTCAGGGAAGCCAAGGTCCAGGAATTTATCAACTTGAAACAGAATGATATGAGTGTAAGGGAGTATGCGATCAAGTTCACACAGCTGTCTAAGTATGCCCCAGTGATAGTAGCAGATGCGAGAGCTCGTATGAGCAAGTTCGTGTTTGGTGTGTCTGATGATGTGGTCAAGGAATGCAAGACGTCCATTCTTATTAAGGAAATGGACATCTCTAGGCTGGTTACTTATGCTCAACAGATTGAGGAGGAGAAAATCAAGGAGAGGGGAGGAGATAGTAAGAGGGCTAGGACAGGCGACTTTAGCTACTCTCAGCAGAGGTCAGAGGGTGGCAATCGCTCCCATTTTTGTCAGAAGAATCCAGCTCCAGATCCATCTTTTGCCAGTGCCCTAGTGCCTAAATTCAAGAAGGATTGACAGGATAGAGCTTTTGGCTCTAATTCCTAAGGTACTGTTACTGCGGGCACACCCCTCTAGTATGTAAGAAGTGTGGTAAGAACCATTAGGGTGAGTGCATAACAAGTAGTGGAAATTGCTTTGGGTTTGGTAAGCTAGGCCACAGGATAAAAGAGTGCCTTGAAAATTCTCAGAAAGGCAGGGATACTCATTCTTAGAATCAGGCCAGCTCTGTAGCAGCTCCAGCAGGTTGCCCCACTCAGCAGGGTTCCTCGTCTGGTACAGGTGGTGGTCAGCGCTAGAATAGGTTGTATGCCCTTCAAACAAGATAGGACTAGGAGGATTCTTATTATGTGGTCACGGGTATGTTACAAGTCTTCCATTTAGATGGCTATGCTTTGTTAGACCCAGGGGCTACACTTTCTTTTGTAACTCCTTATATAGCAGTGAATTTCGGTGACAGTGCAGAAACCCTCCCGGAACCCTTCTCAGTCTCTACTCCAGTTGGTGACCCAGTTGTAGCTAGAGGGGTATACAGAAATTGCCCTGTCATAGTTTCCCAGAAAGTCACCCCAGTCGATCTAGTAGAGTTAGAAATGACTGATTTTAATGTTATTCTAGGCATGGATTGGTTACATTCCTGTTATGCCTCAGTTGATTGTAGAACTAGGGTCGTTCAGTTTCAGTTTCCAAATGAGCCAGTCTTAGAATGGAAGGGTAGTAACTCAGTGCTTGTAGGTCGCTTCATCTTCTACCTTAAGGCCTGAAAGATAATTTCCAAGTAGGCATTTTCTGAAATGCGAAGAGCACGGGTTAGAAGGAGATTAAATATATTTTATACTCTATAGCATGAGCTGGAAAAGAAAGAAGGGAAGTTGTTCCTAATGAAATCTCATAGCTTCTCCCCCATAAGTGTGGCGTGCTTCACACACATGAAGAAGACTCTACTTGACGTGGCTTTCATACACCCTAGGACACTTAAACCTGATGCTCTGATACTAAGTTTGTCATTCTCCGAGGCTACTCCCTAGACGCAACACAGTGCTCAATGTCACAGGTGACCCCAAGCTAACCCATGGCATGGAAAATCTATACAATCTCAAGTTAAAAGCATATATTATGCGGAAGCTGAAAAATAGTTTAATGTTTGAAATGGGGAAAAACCCAAATATGTCTGAGTATATAAAATATATAAGAGAGTGTAATGAAGTCTGAAAACAACACTAATAACTCAAGATGAATCTAGTCTATGTCTGAAAGCCTCTACTGATATGAGTTGCTGGGACATGCCCCCAGCTAACTCTAACAATCTAAAAACTGGAATAAGAAGACTAAAAAATGAAGCATGTCTCTCATCCTCGATCTATGAGGAATCACCAATGAAGCTACTGAGTATGGGCTAGAAGTAGAACTAAGCCCTATCTGGATGAAGAATGCCTGAACCTATATCATACAATGATGTAGCACAAAAGTATGCATCAGTACTTTGAATGTATTGAGCATGCAGGATAGGTACTATACTAAACAATATAGGAATTCGAACATGGAAGTATATTATAATACAAGCATAAATTGAAAGCTAGCGGGATACAATGACCAAGTACAAATCATGAATATAACATGCTGACTGAATACTGACATAAATACTGAGTACATAGTCAATGCAACATGAGCCTGACAGTGGGAGATACTATCAACCGACATACCCCAACCTGAGCTAACTATAGGGCCAACCTGTAACCCTGGATGGAAGGGTGTTCATACCTTGCAAAGGGTATGAATAAGTCTGACATGAATCCACTAACTGCTGTCCATAAGTGACAAGGGTTTCAAGCCTAATCTGATGGGTGACCCCTTTAGAACCTACGATGGTGCCATAGTTCTGGGACTCAAGGATTGCTACTAAAGTTCTTAGCCTGAACTGGCGGGTGAGCTTTCATCCCTTAGTCCTTGGTGCTAAGCTTACTCCCAACTAAATATAAAGTTAACAATGAAACATTAGTACTGGATAGCTTGAAACACTGATATAATCTGAGAATGCAATGTACAAATACTGAAAGATAGGGCATTCAAATTCTGAAGCATGATAGTCTGACTAATCTGCTTAGCAAGTATAATCGATGAAGTACTTAAATTTACACAATATAGGGTTTTTGAGTACCATACGTGACTATGCTAATTCTCCAAGAAACATGAAATAGATATCAATATAAGCAGTAGAATTTGAATTAAAATAAATCCCTAATATTTAGGAACCCTAGGTTTGAACAAATTCACGAAGAACTAAAAAATGGCTGAATTCTAGGGACCTAATGGGTGAAAGGAACCCACTAGTGAAATCCCACATACCGGGAGAAGAAACTACGGAGAAATCCTTTAGATTTTGGGGCTGAACTTGAAGAAGACCTCTACCTGTTCTTGAGAGAAAATAGTCATCTCAATCTGTTCTTTTCTTTCTAAGTCTGATGATATTTAGGAGAATAGAGGTTTTAGGTAGTTTTTGACTAATTAATTAGGCTTAGAGTAGTCAAAATGACGTAGCTTAGGCACTAAAAGAGGTAGGATATCTGGATTGCCCCCGGGAAAATTCAAAAGAAAATTGTTGAAATTCACGACTCAAGTTTCACGGATGGGTTCCATGACTTGTGGAAACTTTCACGGATCGTGGAACCCTGTCATGGTTCCTGGCCCTTTTTGTCTAGCTACGGGTCTTAGTCCCACGACTTGGGTTCACGACTCGTGGAACCTTTCACGGTCCATAGGACCCATTCGTGGTTCTCAGAGAAATGGCTGGCCTCAGGTCTGGTTCCATGACTTGGGTTCACGGATCATGGATCCTTCCATGGTCCGTATAACCCAATCATAGTTCTTAGAGAAATTGTCAATTCTCTGATTTGATTCCACAAATCCAGTCCACGACTCGTGGAAACTTCCATGGGTCATGGGTTCCACTCGTGATTCCTGCTGACAGTTGGAAAAATTATTTTTCTTCTGGTTTTCTAAGCTAAGTCTGGGCTGGAAGTTCTGGAGTGTTAAAGCTGTGGTTCTAGAGTTGGTTCGAGTATCTTAATTTCTAATCGTCTTGGGTGGTTGTTGCCTAGGCCGTTATCTAGTGTTTTGTAGAAATCTTTTAGTTTGTATGGTGAGGTATTGGTAGTTATGTACCAGGGAAAGTTGTTTTGTCTTAAAGAGAGTGGTTTTGGGGAAAGCAAGTGGTTATCAGATGGTTTTGCTCATTCTTGGGTGGTTAGAGTCGAGCCTCTTTACTTATTTGGTTTAGAAAGTTGGCATGTATATGGGTTGTTTTTGTTGTTTTCCTCAGTTTCCAGTTTGGTTGAGTTTTGACTATAGCAATGTAGTTGAGTTCGGCACTCAGCCTATTCTTTTCCTACCTTATCGAGTGACACCAGTGGAGTTGTGAGAGCTTAGGGAACGACTCCAAGATCTTCTAAGAAAGAGATTGTCAGGTTAAGTGTGTCTTTGGAAAAGGTTCCTTTTGGTTTGAAAAAGAAAAGGGATGACTTCTTTCTTATATATGTGGATTATAGGTAGCTGGCTGAGCTAACGACTGAGGGTATGCTTTGAATTCATTTATTGAGGACTTGTTTGACAAACTGCAGAATGCAGTAGCATTTCCTCAGAAGAATTTGAGGTCAAGTTTCCTTCTAGTAGACATCGAGGTGGTGGCCATTCCCAGGACTACCTTTGGGGTTTGTTACATCCATTGTGAGCTTCCTTGTTATATCCCTTGGTTGACTCAGGCCTCATCAGCATTATCAGATTGGGCGAGATGTGTATTCAGAGCCTAGTTGGCTCCAATTTCTATAGTGTTCATCCGAGGATTCGATAGAAGCATTGATCGGTAATTGGAGTTGGGTTTTAGAGTCGTAGGCTAGAAGGTTACTTTAGATGGTTTCTGGAGGGTTCTCTTCAGTTGCTGTATCTTTAAGCTAGAAGGAAGTGAGTATAGACAGCTTACTCTTTTAGTTTTGGAGCGACCATTGGCCTTGAACATCCAGTCCTTGGCTAATCGTTTGGCTAGTGTTGAGGTCCACTCTACCTTGGTTGGACAGATTTAGCGGCATCAGTTCGAGGATCAACAATTGTGTGATATATGTGATCAAGTTGTACGAGCTAAGGCCAGCATGGATACTCTAGATTATAATGGTACTTTGAGATGGATGGTCGCTTTGTGTTTCAAGAGTTTGGGATTTGATTTAGTTGATTCTCCAAGAGGTTGTCCGTGTGCATGGGATTTCAGCATTGATTAGGCTCCACTAGGTATGGGCCAGAAGATTCAGTATATTGAATTCTTTTGGAGTTTGTGGTTTGTGTACTGGCACAATAGAATGGACGTTTTGAGCCAAATAGTGGTGAGTTGAGAGTTGGTGAGAGTTTTAATATTTAGGTAGAGACCTTGGACATCAGGCATATTTTCCTTTGCCTACAGGTTGGTTTGACTTAGTATTCACAGCATGACGGACTTCTTTCTGAGTTGTGAGGCTAGTAAGGTGACCATAAATCCGGAGGGTGTTTTGAGGATTTGGGGCAGTAGCGATATTCCTAGAATATGGAGTTAGTTGATGGCTATAGACTTCGTGGTAGGCTTACCACACTCCTTGCAGAGATTGGGTTTTATTTGGGTCTTCTTAGGTAGATTGCCCTAGTTCATTCACTTTTAGCTGATTCAAACTTGGCACAATATAACGAGGTTGGTTTTGTTCTAAAGTTGGGAGATTCTCCTTTGACACAGGGTGTTCATCCATGTCAATCTCGACTCTAGTGTGAAAATTATCCTTAAGCTCCGATGGTTGGTTCACTTGGGTTTAGGTATCGAGGTTCATCTGAGTATAGGTATCCATCCATTGGTTGATGGTCAGTCGGCGCAAATTACTCCAGTATTCGAGGGTATGCTACGGGCTGGTATTTCAAGTGTCAGGAACTAATAAACTATAGCTTATCTTGGATAGAGTTTGAGTATGATGGTGACCTCATTTGAGGTTGAGTATAGCGGGAACTATGGATCTCCAACGGGTTAGTTGACGTTTCAAGGGTGTCTCGAGTGTTCAACTTATGTGAAGCTTCATGGTTATAGTGCAGAGGATTCAGGTTAGATAGAAGGGTTTTGTGGATCAATGGATTCATGAGTTAGAGGTTGGGTGGTGGTTTTCTAGGTGAACTTGGTTGCAGTATCGAGGTTTCTAGTTCCGTTTGTTAATCACCATTGTTTTCTTGGTTTTAGTGTTGTGTCGGTGCATTCCGGTTGAGTTCCTTAAGGTTTGATTCAGTTGATAAACCTTTGGAGATTTTTGGAGTTAAAAGTTGTGGTCTAGTTTTTCTAGTAAGGTGTTATGGTTTGGTAGTTTTCCTTTGGTTTAGCTCTGTGGGGTGTCATCCGGTCAAGGAAGTTACCCATGAGACTGAGAGAGTGGTGCAGGCTCAGTATCCGTAGTTGTTGAGCCTTCAGGTGTTCTCTTTCCTTGACTTTTGCGGACAAAAGTCCTTTTTAGTAGTGGATGATGTAATGACCCTTCCGGTCATGTTTGTATTTTAACCTTCCTTGTATTGTAAGAGATTTTCAGTAGCGACCCCAAGTCATTTATGGCTTGCTGGGACCGATAGTTTGGTGCCCGGGCCGTTCATTGAATCATTATGACCATTTACTTGTTTTATTGCTTTAACTTAGGAAAACGTTGACCTTAGTCAACATTCTTAGCAACCATGCTCAGAATCGAATTTTGACAGTTCCATTAGCTCCGAAGCATAGATTTTGATCTAGTCAGACCTTTGGTTGGGGTTCGGGAGCTTTCAGTTTTATTTTATCCCTCTTTCTATGTTTTTAGTCCAATTGGGCTTGTAAGGTTGACTTTGGTCAACATCTAAAGAAGATGGTCTCGGATGGAAATTCCATCAGTGTTGTTAGCTTTGGAATGCCAATTTTGGGATAGAGGGACTATTGGTTTGGGTCCCGAGGCTTCCGAACTTGTTTTGGGCCATTGGGTTCCGTTTTGGGAAAGTTGGCTTAAGGTTGTTTTTTGGTGTGGGGGCTACCTTTTCATTAAATCGACCTCTGATGAGAGATTTATTGATTTTGTTGAGTCTGGAATGCCATTTTTATTTGAGTAACATAGTTTGTTTATGTCTGTGGGACCCCGGATGAATCCCGAGGGTCCATCCGGTGACTTTTTAGCCTTAAAAATTATGTTGGTTCTGTTGTTGTTGGTGGGTCCGCATTTGCAAACTTGTCACCGCATTTGCGATGGACGCTTTTACGGAGGCATAGGTTAATAGTGACCTCTGCACTTACAGTGGGTTTGCCGCTTTTGCGATGTCCGCTTTTATGGAAAAATCTCCACTTTTACGGTAATCATTAGCATTTTATAAGCTCTTCCCCCCTTCTTCTTTTCTTTCAAACCCCCAAATGTTTTCCTCCATTATTCTTGAGCTCCAAGCTCCAACTTCTGGTGTGGGCTATTCCAAAGTGCTGGGGTGGATAATTTTTTGTCCGTGATCGTTCCCTCATTGTAAATTGGTAAGTTTTCATCTTTCATTCCGCTAATTTCCTTTTTAATTCTAGTTTGATTCTTGAAGGTTGGGGGCTGTTTTGGACCCCTTCATCTACTCGTTTTCTGCTCATTTTTTAAGCATGCATTCTTGGCAGGATTGGGAACCACGTGGTAAATTTTGTTTTTGATTTCAGGTTGCGGGGCCTATGGGCCTACTTTTGACCTAAATTTTGACTCGGCTAAACTTTTAGCATTATGGATATCGTTAGCTTCATTTTGATGAGTAGAGTATTGGTTTGATAGTTTGTTTGCAATTCGGGGCTTCTCAGAGCAGTTCGGTCTTAAACGACATCGTTTCAGCAGCTTGTCATGAGACGACAAGTAGGTTACAGTTTTCTCTACATAGACTGCGTATATAGGCTATAATTGAACTATCCAGTATCCTTGGGTTAGGTTTTTCTAGGTTGGTACCCCAAATCTTGTCCACTTTTCTTTGGTCCATCTTATTTCACACGTCTCGTTGTAGTATTCGATTTAGTTGGTAGCATTACCCCTTGTGGCCCTGTGTGGCCTTATATTTGCCTTTGGATCATAAATGGTGGGATATTTGGGAATATCCGTGAGTCCCAAACATTGATTTGTGATATTAGGCTGGTTATCTACGATGTAGAGCAGATTGAGCCTATGTAGGATCGATAGGTTGATTGTGAGTCGTTGGGCTATTAATTGTGTTTGGGCATATCATATCATATAAAGAGTTTTCTGTTTTATTTATGACTATTTAGGCTGCGGGCCGAACTTGTAACATCCCGTATTCTGCATATGCTAGTCCTATTCATATATCACTTGATATAGCCTTGTTGTATAGGTGAGGGACCGAGTTTCTTATATGAGCAGTGATAGTTTAATGTGTATTGGGAGGTGTTGTAATGCCCTATTCAGTTCAGCACGTAAATGGCCAAGTTAACCTCGACAAAAGTATTTAAACTCGAGATGGTAAGGTTGTATTTGAGTAAATATTTAGGGTGAAGTTTTAAGTTAAAGCAAAAGGGATTAGAAATTAGAAAATAGAATAAAATAAGTGAGCTGCTTGCTTGACTTAACTAAACTAGTAAGTGACAAGTAGGTGCATCACCTACTTTGACTTATTGACCAGCCTAAAGAACTAGGTAGGTGCATCACCTACTAAGACTATTTTGACTAGCTTAGAGGGCCAAGTACACCCATCACCCACTTGAATAAATTCTGGACCAAAGAAGTGAAAGAAAGGGAATGAATTGGCAGCGAAGGCCCAATAAGGTTAAGTCCAACAAAGCCCATGTAAAATGGCCAAGTAGGTGTATCACCTTCTTGACATGTTGTGGCTCAAAATGAGCAAGGAAAGTCGGCCAAAGCAGCCCCCCTTTAAAGGGGTTAAGACCAGCTCATTTCACTCATTTTAACTTGAAAAAAATTAGATTTTAGAAGTTCTTTCTTTCTCTCTCTCTTAGCTTCACATAGCAGCCATAAAATACCATTAGGGTTCTTAAGTATTCTCCCTCTTTTCAAGCTAAGTTGAAGGGGAGTTCAAGCTCTTGAAGAAGTACAAGTTAGGAGAACAGATTTTCAGAATTTGAGGTAAAGTTATATTTTTTCCTCTTTTTATATACAAGTTTGATGGAGAATTATGTATGTGTTTGTGTCAAGAACCATGGGGTAGTGATTGGAATCCTTGAGTTAAAATACTTTCTTATTATGTTAAAGGATGTTTGGGACTGTTTTAGGAGCGGTTTTATGTGTTTATATTTGGGATAGCTTGGTTGAACTTGTAAAAGGGTGTGTGAAGTTGTATTAAAGTATGGAAGGTGGGTGTGGTAATACACCACTTAATTGGGTGTTATATTAACTTGCTGCCTGCACAACTTTGTATGTTGTTTGGTATATGTTGTGAAATCGGAAGAGTTTCAAGGGACCTTATGAGAAGGTCGTACAGTATATAGATATGTTTAGAGGAGAAAAGGTGAAAGGAACACTCTTGGTTTGATCAATTACGAGCTTACTGCCTAGTTACTGATTTAGTGAGATCAAGTAGCCCAAATTGGTTAACTAGCTACTAATACTAGTTTTGCCACGTATTTCATTGTAGATAAATAATCTGAAAGGGGGA
Organism: Jaltomata sinuosa; assembly: GCA_003996215.1. NCBI lineage: Eukaryota > Viridiplantae > Streptophyta > Magnoliopsida > Solanales > Solanaceae > Jaltomata > Jaltomata sinuosa. The sequence goes on from QJPP01001411.1 coordinate 204,631, forward strand.
AGCTTAATTCATTGTAATATCCGAGTTACACAACAAGGTATGTAAGGTTTCTCAGTTTCATATTCCTTGGCATGACCTCTTATATTTGTGTTGTTACCAACGAAGTGAGTTTCCTAGTAAAGGTACTTTCAATAGCAAGCTTTGTGAGTTATTCTCTAAGCCAAATGAGGTTCAGTGTATCATATAAGCTCCTAAATAGTACGTTGATGTTACGTTTGCTCCTTATATCATTGTTACTGCCTTAAGTGCATGTTCACATGTCTTCTACTACTGGTCCATAGTTTTGAGCTCAATAAAGGTTACAACCACCAATGTAACAATCTCAAAGATTAAAAAAACTAAATGAAGTAATCTGTATATGTGTGGGTGGCAGCCCAGGGGTGAAAGCCTAGCATGGGTCGATCCCTATTTGTGTACTTATGGGTGGCAGCCTAGGGGCGAAAGCCTAGCATGGGTCGATCCCAATTTGTATATTTATGAGGGCAGCATCCCAGGGGTTAAACTGCCTAGCATGGGACTCCTCTTCTACCACTGATCAGTTGGTCACGTGTATTACATGCCTTACAATGATCATAAAGCAAAGAAGAGTAACCAAAGAACGTAATATACATGATTTCACAAGTGTAAGCAAATGTGATCTTGTGTTCTTCTTTACATGTTTATGCACTGATACCTGATTCTATTTGAGCTCTTGTTTACATATGGTTTACTTTATGCCTTACATATTCAGTACATTCTCTCGTACTGACGTCCCTCATGGGGATGCTGCATTTCATGCTGCAGGCACATGTACTCTGGCTAGTAGACCTCCCCAGTAGGAGCACAGGACACTCGGCTGCTGTTGGTGAGCTCCAGGTTGATTTGGGGCTTTACCGAGTCTTTGGTATATATTTTGGGTATTGTATAGTTAAGGGTAAGGCGGGGCCCTGTCCCGACCGAAACTAAGTTTGTCTATCTTGTAGAGGCTTTGTAGACCAATGTTAAAGTAAAACTTAGTTATGTCTTTGCTCTTAACAGTTGTGGCCTCAATGGCCAGATCGTGTACATAAGTTTTGGGCCTATCTATGTTGGTCTTGTTATTCAGGCAACTTATCTATTGTCAAAGCTTCTTAATTGTCATAGTTATATGCATGATGAATCACAGGTTATAAGTTGGTTCTCTCTGGCCTTTAGGGCATAGAGTGCCTGTCCGTCTAAATGGAATTTGAGGCGTGACAAAAGTGGTATCAGAGCAGGTCATCCTAGGGAGTCTACAAAGCCGTGTCTATGTAGAGTCTTGCTTATGGGTGTGTTGTGCACCACATCTATAAACAGGAGGCTACGGGGCATTTAGGAGTTGTCTCTTTTTCTTCATCTCTTAGATCGTGCAATAGAGCCAATGTTATAGGTTTATCGTATCTAACCTTTAAATTGTTTTTATTATAGCAAAAATGCCGGGTACTAGGAAAAGTAAGAGTACTGGTAAGCAAGTAGATGTGGCTACTGGAGAAGGGACCAGCAAATCACCACCTAGACGAGCTAATCAAAGTGAGGCTCAACTGTCTTCATCACGGACTTCCTCCGCTCCTCCGTCTCCAGAAGAGCTAAGGAGGGCAGCAGCACCCCAAGAACCACCGGTTAATGCTACTGACCAAGATTTAAAGAATGCAGTCCAATTGTTGACTCGTATACTTGCTGGTCAAGAACAAGGGCAAACAGGTACTAGTGGTGCAAATAGGGAAGCTAGTGTGCGGATACGTGATTTCCTTAATTTGGACCCTCCATCATTCACCGGGTCAGATCCTAATGAAGATCCGCAAGACTTTATTGATCAAATCCAAAGGACCTTAGATATTATGCATGTATCTGGTAAGGAAGCAGTTGAGGTGGCAACATATAGATTAAAAGGTGTGGCTATATTGTGGTACGAAGCTTGGAAACAATCTAGGGGTATAAATACACCTTCAGCTAAATGGAAAGAGTTTAAAAAGGCATTCCTTGACCATTATCTGCCATTGGAGATTCGGGAGGCTCGTGCAACTCAGTTCTTAAATCTTCACCAAGGGAATATGAGCGTGAGAGAGTATAGTCTCAAGTTTAATTCTTTGGCCAGGTATGCTCCTAATATAGTAGCTACTATGGAGGATAGAGTTCATCATTACGTGGATAGATTGGATTCATATCTGGTTAGGGATTGTACTATTGCTGCTTTGAACAAAGATATGGATATAGCAAGGATACAAGCTTTTGCACAAAAGATGGAGGATCAAAGGCAAAGGAGAAGGACACAAGAGTCGAAAAGAGGGCAGGCTAAGAGGGCCAGATCTATGGGCCAGTTTACGCCATCCCAAGGTGAGTTTAGGCCTCGGTTTTCTAATAAACTGTCTAGGCCATCATCTTCCTACTCTACAGCTAGCGCTCCACCTCGGTTTCAAGGGTCTAGGGCTAATCAATTTGGGCAAAGGAGTGAGAGTCAAGGCTCACAAGTAGCGGGGTACCAAGAACAGGGAAGTGCGACCCAACCAAGACCTCCTAGACAGTCTTGTAAACAATGTGGAAGAAATCATCCAGGTATATGTAGGCTTGGAACAAATGTTTGTTTTTGGTGTGGTACACCGGGACACATGATGAGAAATTGCCCTCAAAGGGGCATGGGTAGCATGGCACAACCTACTGGATCGATTGCTGCATCATCATCATCGGTGCCTTCTTTAGGTAGAGGGCAACAGGTGCCTGCAGGTCATGGTAGAGGTGGTAGAGGAACTGGTAGTTCTAGTGGAGTTCAAAATCGTACATATGCTCTAGCGGAACGACAGAATTTGGAGGCTTCACCTGATGTGGTTACAGGTACATTGTCCATCTTTTCATATAATGTATATGCATTAATTGATCCAGGCTCTACACTATCATATGTAACTCCATTGATTGCTGGAAAGTTTGAAGGAACGCCAGAATTATTGGTTAAACCATTTGAAGTATTTACGCAACCTAGCGAGTCTATTATAGCTAGAAAAGTCTATCGTAATTGCATAGTAACTTTTTGTGACCATAACACATTGGCTGACCTTGTTGAGCTAGATATGATAGATTTTGATGCTATAATGGGTATGGATTGGTTGGCTTCATGTTATGCCATGGTAGATTGCCGAGCTAAGAGGGTGAGTTTCCATTTTCCAAAAGAGGCAGTCCTTGAATGGAAAGGTAATGTTGGGACACCAAGAGGTAAGTTTATTTCTTATCTTAAGGCAAAGAAGATGATGTCCAAAGGGTACATATGTCATCTAGTGAGAGTGAGAGATATAGATGCGGAGCCACTAGATCTTTAGTCTATTCCAGTGGTAAATGAATTTTCTGATGTATTTCCCGAAGAGCTTCCAGGTTTGCCTCCAGAATGAGAGATAGAGTTTGGTATTGATGTGATTCCAGGTACTCAACCCATCTCCATCCCTCCATATAGGATGGCCCCGACAGAATTATGAGAATTGAAGGAGCAATTAAAAGATTTGTTAGAAAAAGGATTCATAAAGCCTAGTATATCCCCTTGGGGAGCACCGGTTTTATTTGTACGCAAGAAAGATGGCTCATTGAGAATGTGTATTGACTATCGGCAGTTGAATAAGGTGACAATTAAGAACAAATATCCCCTTCCTAGGATTGATGATTTGTTTGACCAGTTACAGGGTGCTAAGTGTTTCTCGAAGATTTATTTGAGGTCGGGTTATCATCAAGTAAAAGTCAAAGAGAAAGATATACCCAAGACAGCTTTTTGAACACGGTATGGTCATTTTGAATTGTTAGTTATGTCATTTGGGCTAACAAATGCACCAGCAGCTTTTATGGATCTGATGAATAGGGTGTTCAAGCCATTCTTGGACGTGTTTGTGATTGTATTCATAGATGATATCTTGGTCTATTCAAGATCAAAGGAGGACCATGCTAATCACTTGTGGCAGGTGTTACAGGTTCTTCGTGATCGTAAGCTATATGCAAAGTTTTCTAAATGTGAATTTTGGTTAAAATCTATGGCATTCTTGGGTCATATTGTCTCTGATGAAGGAATAAGGGTTGATACTCAAAAAGATAGAAGCCGTGAAGAACTGGCCAAGACCTACAACACCTACGGAGGTTCGTAGTTTCCTTGGGTTGGCAGGTTATTATAGAAGGTTCGTTGAGGGATTTTCCTCTATTTCTGCACCCTTAACAAAGCTAACACACAAGGCAGCCAAGTTCCAATGGAGCGATGCATGCAAAAGAAGCTTCCAGGAGCTGAAAAATAAGTTGACTTCTACACCTATATTGGTACTTCCAGAAGGCATAGAAGGGTATGCAGTGTATTGTGATGCATCGGGAGTGGGCTTAGGATGCGTATTGATGCAGCATGGTAAATTAATAGCTTATGCCTCAAGACAGTTGCGGCCACATGAGAAAAATTATCCAACCCATGATCTAGAGCTAGCAGCGGTTGTATTTGCTTTAAAGATATGGCGCCACTACTTGTATGGGGTTCATGTTGACATATATATGGACCATAAGAGCTTGCAATATATCTTTAAGTAGAAGGATCTGAATCTGAGGCAGCGAAGATGGCTTGAGTTATTAAAAGATTATGATGTTGATATCTTGTATCATCCGGGGAAAGCAAATGTGGTGGCCGATGCTTTAAGTCGTAGGACAATGGCAAACACATATGGGCAGTCCATGGAAAGACAAAGAATAGCTAAGGATCTATACCAACTAGCTAGCTTGGGGGTTCGCCTTCTTGAATCTCAAGATGAAGGGATTATTGTTCAAAATGCAGCAGAATCCTCATTAGTAGTCGAAGTAAAAGAGAAGCAATATAAGGATCCTATTCTATTACAGCTTAAGGAGAATGTACAAAAAAGGGTGACAAAGGCATTTGAGCTTACGCAAAACAAAGTACTCCAGTGCCAAAATAGATTGTGTGTGCCTAATATAGATGGACTAAGGGAGAGAATTATGACAGAAGCACATCATTCAAGATATTCTATCCATCCGGGCTCAACTAAAATGTATCATGACTTGAAAGGAGTGTATTGGTGGAGTGACATGAAGAAGAACATTGCAGAATTTGTTTCTCAATGTCCAAATTGTCAACAAGTTAAAGTAGAGCACCAAAAGCCCGGAGGTTATATGCAACATATAGACCTTCCAATTTGGAAGTGGGACATGATCAACATGGATTTTGTCACTGGTCTGCCTCGCTCATTTCGGAAGTTTGACTCCATATGGGTGCTAGTTGATAGACTCACCAAATCAGCCCACTTCTTGCCGGTTAAGGCTACTTATACAGTTGAAGAGTATGCAAGGTTGTATATTAAAGAGATAGTTCGGCTACATGGAATCCCAATCTCTATTATATCTAATAGGGGAGCTCAATTCACTGCGAATTTTTGGAAATCATTCCAGAAGAGTTTGGGAACACAAGTGAATTTAAGTACGGCCTTTCACCCTCAAACGGATGGTCAGGCAGAACGTACAATCCAAACACTTGAGGATATGTTACGAGCTTGTGTATTGGACTTTAAAGGTAGCTGGATGACCATTTACCACTTATTGAGTTTTCTTACAACAATAGCTACCATTCAAGTATCAAAATGGCACCTTATGAAGCTTTATATGGGAGGAAGTGTAGATCACCAATCGGATGGTTTGAAGTGGGTGAAACTACCTTATTTGGGCCAGATCTTGTTCATCAAAGTTAAGGTGATACAACAGCGGTTGGCAATGGCTCAAAGTTGATACAAATCATATGCAGATATTAGAAGAAGAGGGCTGGAGTTTGCTGTAGGAGATTGGGTATTTTTGAAGGTGTCACCAATGAAAGGGGTGATGAGATTTGGTAAAAAGGGAAAGTTAAGTCCACGCTATATAGGGCCATATAATATTATTCGAAGAGTTGGCCAAGTCGCATATGAGTTAGAGCTACCCCAAGAGCTTTCAACTGTCCATCCGGTATTTCATGTCTCAATGCTTCGAAAGTGTATATGTGACCCATCTCGTATTACTCCTATTGAAGATGTACAAGTTATGGGAGATCTCACTTATGAAGAAGTACCCATTGCTATTCTGGATCGCCAAGTTAAGAGGCTAAGAAATAAGGAAGTAGCTTCGGTAAAAGTACTGTGGAGAAACCAACAAGTAGAAGAAGTTACATGGGAAGCGGAAGAAGCGATGAAATCCAAGTATCCTCATCTATTTCAGTCCGATGAGAAAGGTGGAAGTGTCGAGTTGAGGCATTAACGAGTAAGTATAAGGCTATATATATTATCTGTCTAATAGTGGTACTTAACTTAGGCTTGAGCTTGTTTGGGCTGGTTAACTTTAATATCATTCGAGGACGAATGTTCCTAAGAAGGGGAGGATGTAACATCCCGTATTCTGCATATACTAGTCCTATTCATATATCACTTGATATAGCCTTGTTGTATAGGTGAGGGACCGAGTTTCTTATATGACCAGTGATAGTTTAATGTGTATTGGGAGGTGTTGTAATGCCCTATTCAGTTCAGCACGTAAACGGCCAAGTTAACCTCGACAAAAGTATTTAAACTCGAGATGGTAAGGTTGTATTTGAGTAAATATTTAGGGTGAAGTTTTAAGTTAAAGCAAAAGAGATTAGAAATTAGAAAATAGAATAAAATAAGTGAGCTGCTTGCTTGACTTAACTAAGCTAGTAGGTGACAAGTAGGTGCATCACCTACTTTGACTTATTGACCAGCGTAAAGAACTAGGTAGGTGCATCACCTACTAAGACTATTTTGACTAGCTTAGAGGGCCAAGTACACCCATCACCCACTTGAATAAATTCTGGCCCAAAGAAGTGAAAGAAAGTGAAAGAATTGGCAGCCAAGGCCCAATAAGGTTAAGTCCAACAAAGCCCATGTAAAATGGCCAAGTAGGTGTATCACCTTCTTGACATTTTGTGGCTTAAAATGAGCAAGGAAAGTCGGCCAAAGCAGCCCCCCTTTAAAGGGGTTAAGACCAGCTCATGTCACTCATTTTAACTTGAAAAAAAATAGATTTTAGAAGTTCTTTCTTTCTCTCTCTCTTAGCTTCACATAGCAGCCATAAAATACCATTAGGGTTCTTAAGTATTCTCCCTCTTTTCAAGCTAAGTTGAAGGGGAGTTCAAGCTCTTGAAGAAGTACAAGCTAGGAGGACAGATTTTCAGAATTTAAGGTAAAGTTACTGCCCATTTTTTACCCCTTTTTATATGCAAGTTTGATGAAGAATTCTGTATGTGTTTGTGTCAAGAACCATGGGGTAGTGATTGGAATCCTTGAGTTAAAAATACTTTCTTATTATGTTGAAGGATGTTTGGGATTGTTTTAGGAGCGGTTTTATGTGTATATATTTGGGATAGCTTGGTTGAACTTGTAAAAGGGTGTGTGAAGTTGTATTAAAGTATGGAAGGAGGGTGTGGTAATACACCACTTAATCGGGTGTTATGATAACTTGCTGCCTGCACACCTTTGTATGTTGTTTGGTATATGTTGTGAAGTCGGAAGAAATTCAAGGAACCTTATGAGAAGGTCGTACAGTATATAGATATGTTTAGAGGAGAAGAGGTGAAAGGAACACTCTTGGTTTGATCAATTACGATCTTACTGCCTAGTTACTGATTTAGTGAGATCAAGTAGCCCAAATTGGTTAACTAGCTACTAATACTAGTTTTGTCACGTATTTCATTGTAGATAAATAATCTGAAAGGGGGAAGCTTAATTCGTTGTAATATATGAGTTACACGACAAGGTATGTAAGGTTTTTCAGTTTCATATTCCTTGGCATGAACTCTTATATTTGTGTTGTTACCAATAAAGTGAGTTTCCTAAGTGCTTTTCCTAGTAAAGGTACTTTCAACAGCAAGCTTTGTGAGTTATTCTCTAAGCCAAATGAGGTTCATTGTATCATATAAGCTCCTAAACATTATGTTGATGTTATGTTTGCTCCTTATATCATTGTTACTGCCTTAAGTGCATATTCACATATCTTCTACTACTGGTCCATAGTTTTGAGCTCAATAAAGATTACAACCACCAAAGTAACAATCTCAAAGATTAAAGAAACTAAATAAAGTAATATGTATATGTAAGGGTGGCAGCCCAGGGGTGAAATCCTAGCATGGGTCAATCCCAATTTGTATATTTA